>UNPR01000032.1:0-290211 GCA_900536425.1 Hymenoscyphus linearis | reverse complement strand
CCCCCCACAAGTATTCACTCCCTCTCCCCCCCACCCCCTCCACCTCATAGCCACAAACAACACGATTCCTGTCACCAATTCAACAGAACAGTTGTCTTGGCCCAGCGGTAATATCGACAATCAACAAATGCTTGGGAATCCCACCCTATGTGCTAGGCATTCAAATCTATAGCACATTATAAGACATGCCCAACAATCAAGAAAAAACTCAGTACGTCTGGTTTTCTATCCTGGGCGCTCTCTAATGGGAGCTAGGATATCTTTTGCTGTTTTTTTGTCTGTTTTTGCTATTTATGGGCTTTTTGGGGGTGGTTCATCCCAATCCCACATCCAAGCTCTTCAATTGTCATGCTTCGGAAATAGACACACTAACTACTATACACGTGTTTCCCCATAAATACCAAGTCCCCCGAAGTAAAAGGACAGGAGGGGTATATTTAGAAACTTAAGGTCAACGAGCTACATATCAACCAGCTACACGAAGAAGACTTAAAACAGAAAATACGGTCTTTGATGATTCAACAATCCCTAGAACATGATTTATTCACTAGAATCTTCAATGACTCCTGTCAACATGATAAACGTGACCCAATACCACACTTACCCATCAAGTTACAACTCCCAAAAAAAAGTAGACTGACACTGGAAATTTGATGAATAGGGGGCTACGGATTCAACCATGAGGAAGCTGTCTCCTGTTTTCGCAATGTGGCTCTGAAGGATTCTACATGCGCAATGGGGTATTGGGGCATGGCGTATGCTCTGGGCCCAAACTACAATACACCTTAGGACTTTTTTCGGGGTGGTCAGCTTGATGCATTACTCTCTCAGGCTCGTTGGGCGATTGGCAGAACAGAGCAAAAGAGAACTCGACAGGTGAAGCTGCCATCTTCTCCACATTAGTTCTTCAGTTCCATCCTTCCCTCTCCATCTTCCTCCAGCTCGGTAGAGTCAAGCTTCAGAGACTCGACGCCATCTTGGATGTCTTCCAATTGAGACGAATCATTTTGTAAGATTACATATAGCACGTGATGGCATCTAAACCCAGTCAACCCCGGGCCTGTAATAAATGGATATGAGGATGAAAAACAATACAGAAACACAACAGAGAAGCCTCTTGAAAAGTCAACAGAAGAAAGAGAAAGCTCGCAGGAGAAGAAGACAAAAAAGCAGATACGTCAGCCTGCCTCACATCCTAGGTTCTCAGATTGTATATAAATTCTCGTCTAAGTAGGACCACGGTGGTGCTGATTTATCTCAAAAGGCCAGAAATGATTTCCGTCACTTTACACGAGGAGCAAAAAGCGTCAATCTTCAACTATTATCATTGTATGAAAGCAGGTTTTCGAATCTCCATATAAACTCAGGTCCATCCCTCGAAACCACGTTCATATAAAGTAAACCGCTTGATGTCCATCACATATATATACCAATAACACCACAAACCACCAGTCTGCTCTGTCTGTAAAACGACTACCGACTTGACGTCAGACCAGTGGCATCCCATCGATCACCCCTATTATTACTTTCCTTATACAACTCTCCGAGAACTGGATTGTTCAGCAGTGTAACCCCGTGGTCTATCATCCTGGACTGGCACCGAACTACTGCTCATACCTGCGCCAGCTTCCCCATCGTGATAACTCCTTCTTCCCTCACTAGGGGAGGCCAACACTTCGTTCACGGGGTTCTCGAGGCATTGCCTATCCAGGATCTCTTCGGCCTTGATCACGATCAGGTGGGTGATTGGATTAAGGCCATTTGTTCCCTGAAAGGCCCACGTTGTCGTCGCTGTTGGTGGTTATATGCCTGAGCCACTTCTTCTCGAGACACTCGTCGGCTCGGACGAGGGCTATTTCCAGGACTGTCATTGGAGCTGCGGTTTGGTGGAATTCGACGTTCGTAATCCTCGGGGTGTCCTGATGCTTGTGCTAGATGGTGAGGACGGCCCCGGTTTTGAGTTGGCGACTCTTCGAAATGCACATTCTTTGAGGTCACCCTTTCGAATGCATCATCATATCTGTTTGATTGCTCGCCCTCTGGTGTGACTGGGTATGGTGGCCAACGTTTTGTACCTCTATCACCACCTGGTTCGCAGTCCTGAACTTTAATAGTAGGTAAAACCACATGTACGACTTGATTTTGAGCCGGGGCTGCTGGACTCGGAGCACGTGTAGAACGACGTGGTTCTGCTATCTTAATGTTAATTCAGACAACTTTCTATTCTCTGTTCGAAGCTACCTACCATGTCTGTATTCGGCATACGGGTCATGTTGGTAGCCTTCCATATCCGTTCTATTGCTCCTACGAGCCGATATTTGCTGTGGCGCTGGAGACGCATCATCGGAGTAATTATTATCTCCACTCCAATCATCCCGATAATGTTGTTCTGCTTCTTCTCGCGTGAACTCCTGTCTGCGAATATCTTCTTGGGCCCTTCTTCGAAAAAACTCTGCATCCATTTCCTCTTGTGTCCGTCCTTGCGCTGAGCGTACCTGCTTTTGTAAGTTACGTGCCCAAAGTTCAGGGGTATTGCAATCATTATCTTAGAGTATTTAGAAGAACGAAGTAGTTTTAGTGGCTATAGATGTTCTAAATACCCCGAGATAATCTGAAATACCGACCGAGGATATCAAGGGTGAACTGGGGTATGTATAGGATTGTAGAACACTTACACGTACAAAGCCGCGAGGGCCCCGAGTTGGTGAATGGAGTTCTACCCCTCGACGCTCATATTCTCGCAAGCGATGATTTTCAGATTGATATGCCCTTTCTCTTGGCGGAGTAACATCGATAGGAGATAATTCATCTTCATCCTGACGACGAGCTTGCGAAATCCATGGAAATTCCGATAATTCTGCTTTTCTCTCCTCTATGTACTCCGTTGGGCCATCAAGCCTTCTATGAGGGTGACCAGGACGCGTATTATGCGGCTCAACATATCGAAATTGTGAACGATAATGTGGTGATACTGGCCGGCGGATCTTCGTGTTTGTGACCTTTATAGTGCGCGTTAACGGGGAGGACGTACGCGAGCCTGCCAAACGAAGAGTATCATCCACAACATCACCTTGCCCAAATTGTCTTTCCTGGGGCCCATAACTATCTATAGATCGAGATCTTTGCCTTGAGTGTGGTGGTAAATCATCGTGTTCACTCTCGTATCTGGGTCTCTGCCTTCGTTGTGTTTGACGTCCACGTCCACGTCCGCGTCCGTCGTCAGAAGACTCCTCGTCACTGGTAGATACTGAGGGCTCATAATGTTCCTTCTTGTGTTTGGATTCTCGACGTCGCACATGAGATTCTGGGTCGCTGCTGTATTTGTCCCTCTTCGAACTCCTACCGTGTGAAGTATGTGAGCTGTAACCTTCAAATCGGACATGCACCTTCTTTCCACTCTTGCTCTTGTGTTTATACTTCTTAATCTTCACCTTCCGCGGCTTTTTAGCGCTACTCGAGCCACTAGTAGAACTAGCGTCGCGCTGGCACCGCCTACAATAGCCAGGGATTGATTCTTGGCCAGGCAGCAATGGGTGTTGAATGTGGTATTTCTTAGACCTCGGTTTTCCACAATGAGCGCAATGGTGCCCGATACGTTTTGTCGTCGATGTTTTCTCCCCTTTGCTCTCCTTTTCCTTCTCTTCTTTGCTCTCCTTTGCACTTTTCGACTCGCTAGTTGTGTTCAGGGCAACAGTTGTATTGTAGTGCATATCGAAACGAGGAAGATTTGCAATATCAGCTGCTGTAACGCCAGAAGGATGAGGAGCAGAGCCCATCGGTAATTGTTGATAATTGGGAGGGAAAAACATTGGGCGGGGGTCCTGATGATGTGAGAGGTATGCCTGTTCAGGATGTACTACCTGAGGGTACATGTACAAATAAGGATTTGATGGTGCTGCCGACTTTGACCTCTTTTCCTTTTTCTTTTCCTTCTCCTTACGCTTTGTAGCAGGTAAGAAACCGTACGTTTGTCCCATAATACCAATCCCCGTTGCGAAAGGTCTGTCTTTTTTGTAGCGTACCAGTGCCGCTCCACCGCGTACTTTCTCAACAGTCTCCGCGCCAGCTGGGATGCCCGTCTTGACCTTCTTCTTCTCCTTGTCAGAATCGCTGCCGTCCGAGCCAATGGCTCTGTACCTACTCGACATTTAGCTGTAGTCTCTCAAGAGTAGCACATGAAGACACGAGCGGAGGGGTGTGTTCGCGATGAGAATTGACGATAGATTAAGGTTACTTACACTGTGAGCATGATTGCGACCAGAGAAGAAGATGGATTAAACGCGATGTATTGCTGGCAACTTATAGCAAAGACAGGAGAAGAAGCCGGGCGAAGTCGTGCTGTGACGGGTCAGCTGTACAAGATGGATGTCACCTGCAAGTTGGACCTCGGCGGGGGGGGAGGGTGTTTGGTAGGCAGGTTGAGGTGAAAAGGGAGGAAAGAGCTTTCTAGTCGGTCGAGTTTGCCTTTTCCCCGCCATGTTCAATGCAGGTGATCTTCAGTAGGTATTGTCTGCCAATAAGGACCAACTGATCGAGGGCTTTCGCGTAAATTGTAAAAGCGGCGGTGGCGGTGGAAGTGCTTGCTTTAGGCTCAGTTGAACAGATTATACCTGCCGCCGCTTTTGTAGTTCATCCTTGGTGAATAAACAAGTGCCCTCTTCAAGAGGCAAGTGCCACCCTCAGCACATCTCAACTGTTGGTCCAGCAACCTTCCTGAGATCTAACAGCTTAATACCACCCACCAAGCTTTATAGAGACAAGTAAAATCTTTGAGAGGCCTCTCACAGAACTAGGATCGGCCAGGGTATTTGGTTGGTGAGGACGGCACATATCAGCGTTAAAGGATGTATCATCTCCATAGCTTCGAGGCTTTTCTATAAGCCGTGAGACCTTTCTAAGAAAAGAAAGTACGCTGAAAGGGCTTAGAGGATTTGTTGCGCTTCAAGGCAGCCACGCAGTAGCGACATTGGCTTGAATAATTAACCGAACGACATAACTCAGGGCAGGGAATACAAACATACAACCTATTTATATCACAAGTCCACCAACGACCATCCAAACACCCAAGAGCCAGAGAGCTCTTCAATTACATACTCTCTCATACCCTCCCATACCCTCTCATAACCCGTATACTCTCTGTATGCCGTCAGACTTTGGCCCTAGTAAATCAGAGTGAATAAATGGCGGCACTTCTTACCATCGATACATTCGTGAATCATACATACTGGCATCGGTGCCGGTCGAACCCAGGCATCCAATGATTGTACTAAGAAAAGTTTCAGTATATTGTAATGAGCCTACAATTTGAGTAGAACAGCTACCTACTTTTAATAATCTAAGTGATCAGACACAAGCCGCTTCCATTTACAATGACTGACTCGATTCGGTATTAGTATGACTTTATAATCAGACAAGTTTGATACCAAAGTGCAATATGATCCACGTATCACACATCCATGACTGCAGTCATAATACGAAACAGGAATACTCACCAAACAATGTCACAACTGCCCACTAACGCAGAGGCTCATTTATGAATACATTTCTAGATACTAGTAGCAAAAAGAATATCCTCGCTGCAATTTTTATGCCGCGCCCCCAATGACATATGAGATATGATACATATTTCCCTTCCGTTTATTCAACACGCAAAACTTTTGGTCCCCTTCTCTTGATGGTCTTCTTCTTCTTGTTTCCTCTCTCGAAAGACGCGGCTGCAGCATGGTTTCTACCAACATTGTCAAGGTCCTTAACCTTGTAGATTCTAATGATCCAGTTCTCACTGGTGAAGGCCTCGTCTAAGGTGTTGAGGACTGGTCCTTGATCCGGCATCTTGACACCACGAACTCGATCCTGGCATTGTCCAGCAGGGAACAGTGTGTGGTAGTTGTAGTATGACATCTTGTACCTAAAGTGGGGTTAGTGCGATTCTCCATTCTCGTGGATAAAATTCTTACATCAAGCTGTTCTTCATGGTCTCAGTGGCACCACCGTCCACTCTGTACTCGCCTCTCTCAGTGAAGAAATCACGCTCCTTAACCTCGTCGGGCCAGATACCCTCAGCGATTCTGACCATCCATAAGAACTTGTTGATGTCGTCTCCAGAATAACCCAAAAGTCCACCAAAAACCACAAGAACGTAATCGACTTCATGTTGACGCATGATTGGGTAACTAACTTCCTCACTAGAACTCATTGCCTTTCCGACAGTTGCAATATGAGTGTTGTTCCAGGTGTTATTATCTACGAGAGTAGGTCTGTCGGCCATACCACCGATTTGGTAACCATAATCCCACCAGGACATAATCTTGGCGTCTGACTTGGTGTTTTGTCGAAGCCATTGGTATGCCTCACGGTAATCATCAATGATGTGTTGGCTTCCGTCTGGCATTCTGCTTGCCAAAACCACGGATGGAGACGAGTAGGCATTGGATGTCACCCAAGTACAGTGGAGAACGAAGAGCAAAAGATAGGCGGTCAGTGCACTGACAACAGACCCCTTGGAGAATGTGGTGTAAATACCAACAAGGGGTGACCGCATAGAGCGCAAGCCATCTTGCTTGACGGCCTTCTTTGCAGCACCATTTGTGGCGTCAGATGCTCCTTCAGCGGGCGCATCTGGAGAATTCATAGTGAGGTAGGTGTCCAACAAGTGTGATAAGACCAAGGCTGCGGCTACACAGACAATAGGTGTAAGGGTAAGCATCAATCTGACCATGACACCAGAGAAGTAACTGGCAAGAATGGCATAAACAACGACGAAGACTTGCTCGTCAGCCAACTTGAGGAAGCAAAGGTAAACACCGGCTGGGAAGAGCCAGATGAGGAGATTGAGATCAAAAAAGAACGCTGGCCATGCAGTAGGTTGGTGCTCAGAGACTGAAGCTATGATAGGAATATGAATTTTGGCGTATCCAGTGTCCCATAGAGAGTAGAATCGACCAGTCCATGGAGCAATAACACCGGAGACCGTTAAGAGAACAAGTCCTCCAAAGGCGATGGTAAATACGGCAAGAACAAATCCTCTCAAAAGAGTAGCGAATTGCTTGCTTGGTACACCAGAACGAACAAACTCAACGAATCCGATCAATTGAAGAAGTCCGAAAACGCCTAGAAACTGTTAGTTTGAAAAGTTCGACGCAATCTTTTACAGCTAAATTTACCTAATGCAGACATATGTTCACTACTTCGAATAGGCAAAAATCCAACAAATGGAATTTGCATACTAGCCAACGTCCCCAATGAGTACCAGGTGCAGTAGCTGACGTAGAGTCTTGGGCTGAAGCGTCCCATGCAGACCAAGACAAAAACGTGCAATGGGATCAAGTTGGTAATGAAAACATAGCCACCCCATGCAGACACCATATATCCGTAGAATAGAGCACAGAGAGCACCCCACATGGCAGATCCGACCTTGAGTGCTTTGATCCAGAGGTAGAAGGTAAATACAAGAAGGAAAATGGCGATTGCCTCGTTATCGTAGCTGCCAGCAACTGAACGTGAAATATAACCTGGGGCGATTCCCATGAATGCGGCTGCGAGTAAACCAGCTGAAGGAGAAGTGGACATCTCGTTTGTGAAAAGGTAGGTCGCAAATGCGGTCAATCCAGAGAATCCCGGGGCAAGCAGTACACAAATGTTTCGAATATCAACCGGAAAAGTGAGAGCTCGTAAAGCATGATAGATGGCACCACTGGTTACCATAAGACCTGGGTAGAGAGTTCCTCCAGTAACTCTTCCAAGTGGATGCCATGTTCTGTCATCGAACCAATCCCAAAAATCGTAGAACCCATTCGACACCAAATATTTTGTAGCTCGGAAGTTGAACCAAGGATCGACTGTAATAACAATTAGTTTTTGTGTACTCGTAATGCGCGGAGGGTTTTGAATTGTCGAATCGCAAATCAGACAAAATAGGTACTAACATTCGTGGATAATACTCTCAAAACCTATCAATACGCCCGTTAGCAGGGGTTCTTTTCAGATAGTAGACACACAAAGCCAAAAGAACAGATCCGGTAGCTCTTTCGAATCTGCCATTGGCAGAATCTCTGGTTGTTGGGTATACGTACGAATAACGGAAAACAGCCGACTGGCAATGGCAGCAGCTGCAATTAAACAAAGAATTGACAATCGTAATATTCCTCTCGTATTTCTCCCCGTGTTACCCTTGAGGAAGGGCTCAACTATTGAGTCCGTCATCTTTGTGGTTGATGCAATGTTGTTGTCGCGGACAATGTCGTATATCTGTTTGCTGAGATGTAATCTGTCTCTTGGAGCTTGCAGCCCGGCTGCAGGGGTCAAAGCTGCTTAGCGCATTTTGTCATAGCACAGGCATGTAGGCCGAATTTCTTCCCCAACCAGGACATGAGATGAACTCGGGGTCTCAAGAAATCAAAAGTTCCGGATAATGGTTGTTTGCTTAACCTATTTGGTAAGGAGAGGCGGATACAGGAACTGTGTTGATCTATATCACTTATAGTTCACACGTCGATAAAATATACCTAGTTCTGACCTCGACTTTGATGCAGGAGCTCTGCGAAGTTATAATTTTATATGTGTATGCTTATTAGTGATTTACTAATTATAGGGTATGCCATTAAAGTAGCTTTGGAGATTACGAAACTAAGTACCTAGGTAGCTTAGTCCATTGGAAGTAAATACATAGGTATTTAGAGTATGAGCGCTTGAGCCCATTGGCTGTGTTTATACAGTCTTGTGTATGTCCTTCTTGTTTGGGGTTTCCATAAATTCATAAAAAACGGCTTCATTGCTTTTCCTATTCAGAAGAAGTACATATGAGCTTCGATATACACTCAAGGTGGTTTCATGGAATACATTTATTGACTTTGTAAATGTCGTTTAGAAGGTCATCAGAAGGGTCCTGCTCTTTGGTGTATTAATATGTGCTTAGATATCCTGGCCCAAGCTCCTTATGCTCGTCCATCTACTCTGTAGAGCCAACGAAAAAAGAGACAAGAAAACCACGATGATTTTAGAGGTCGTGATGTGCAACGTACGTCCTTGATCAAACGCCTTGTCAACCTACCAACACCCACTCGTACTCTCTTGCCGCCAAATATAGAATTAACTAGACCTTGAAAACTTTGGGAAAAGGCTCTGTAAGGGACAAAAGGACTTGGGAGACAACAGAAACTTTCAATCGGCTATCGACAGTTCCATTAAGAACCCACCCATGCTCTCATTTTCCTCCCAAAACTATGAGTATAATGTACAAGAAAATGCTGATTGACGTCTAAGGCTTTTTTAGGAACCGTGAACATGCCACATGCCAATCCGAAACCCAATTTATGGCTCCTCTTGGTCATTTCTTCTATCTCCACCCATCATTACAATCATACACGCTCCTTCTCGCCATTCCTACTTGGTCTCCGCCGCAACGGCATTCAGAAGTGCCTCCAAATCGAACCTCGAATCCTCAGGATCTCTTATGACTGTTTCGCAATAGTTAGCATCCGTTGAAATACATCAGACGAACTTAATTGTGCAAGTCGCCCAAATAACCGCTCAACCGCAATATTCCTTCAAAATAAAGGTTGGATAAACATACTGTCTCCCCCCTCCGTCTTAGCACCCGCAGGCAGGTTCTTTTTGGTATATTCCGCCTTTGCTTGATCAATCAACTTCTGTTTGTGCTTGTATTCTCTATCGATCGCGGCTAATTTCGCAGCTGTGGAGAGGGAGGCTTGGTGGTAAACTCCATAGAATACGCCGGCACCTAGAGCTGACCACCTCAAGATCTGAATATGACCATTAGCTGAAATTCGAAGACATGCGCGCAGCTGAAGGTCATAGAATCCTCGGAGTAATTGCGAAGGTTTGGAGGGGGGCTGCGCAAAAGTGTTCAACTGACGTTTATTCCGGTAGTAGCCATTATTTGGTTTTTTGTGAAGAAAGAGGGTATTCGGTGAGAATCTATTGGTCAGGCTAGGCCAATTGGCAACGATTCGCAGCTACGAGGGTCGTTGAACGTGATGGGGAGATATGCGGAGCTGTCAAGTCTGAAGAAGTTCATCCCGAGAAATTCCACTTTGTATTTTGTCACGTGGCGCGGCCTTTGACGTTTGACCGACGCGACTTTAATGACAGTACTGGTAGTGTTTACCTCACTGGACCAACACCTGGGCAACCTGGGATCATCCTTTGATATCTATTTCCTTCCTAATCGCCAGCTGTACGGACTACATCACAACAAATTCGGAAACCCAAGAAATTCGCGATTCAGAAAGGCGGCTGCTCTTTCTCTTATTGACGGAGCCCCTCGATATGGGCACAAAGTCGCAGAGATGATGCAACAACGACGAGATGAAATACTGGCGAAGAAAGCCAAGCTCGCAGAGTTAAAGAGGCAAAGAGAGCTCCGGAACAATAACACCGCTAGCAGGCCAAGTATTGGAGGACCCAGCGAGGTGAGAATGTCCGTCTTACAAGCCTAACGAATCCTGTTCTAATAACCCTCTAGATCTTGTCCCCAACACCTGCGAGAGGAAGCATCGATGATTTTGTCAACAAAGTACTAGGTGATCACAGAAGTAGTAGGCCAAGCTCAACAGGTTTCGGTTCAGGATCACAGGCTGAAAGGGGAAGCCGCCCGAATAGTGTATTGAGTGCTGGACAGTTAAGCACCAATAACTCAGAATTCGCAGAGTCAACTGCTGCTCCAACAGAAGCCCTTTCTATATCCACACAGACCCTATCAACCGTTCCCCTGTCTACAGTGTACGAATTTACACCCTCACCAGTCAAGGAGGTATTCTCCTACAGCAAAGGTGTCCAAACAACGGAAGAATGGACGACCCAAACATCAAGACCAAAAGCATTTGACGATTCCGATGATTCAGGTAATGAGACTCCAGTCACTTCAACGCCCAGCAAGCGTTTGAGTAGACGAGAGCGGACCAGGGAGGAGGAATTACGAGAAAATATTCGAAAGGAAATCGAGGAGGAACTGAAAGCTACCAAAGATCTGAGCATCGATGGACCCCTCAAATCCCCTTCGACGCAGGGACCCATGAATTTTCCTGCCAGAGCTCTGACGGCGGAAGAGCTAAATGCTGTTACATCTTCGGATGAATTTATGGACTTTGTTGAGCGGTCCAGCAAAGTGATTGAGAGGGCGTTGGACCAAGAATATGATATATTGGCCGATTACGCACTTAGCGGAGGTGTGGTTGGTGATGACGATGACGAGGTAGGAAATACTGGAGGCAAAGGCCGAAGGAAAGTGAAGGAGGTTGCACAATTTTATGATGAGAGATGGTCGAAGAAGAGAATGGTTAGCGCCATTGATTTCTCCCCGAAATTTCCTGAGCTTGTCCTTGCAGCATACACGAAGAATCCATCGGCACCTCACGATCCCGATGGACTTGTTCAAGTTTGGAATATGCATCTTCACGATAGGCCGGAATTTGTCTTTCATGCACAGTCCGATGTACTGGCTGCAAAGTTCTCTCCTTTTCACCCAAATCTTATTATCGGTGGCGCCTATAGCGGGCAGGTTTTGCTTTGGGACACGAGAGCAAAATCATCGCCCGTTCAGAAAACCCCTCTTACAGGATCCGGCCATACACATCCAGTATACTCTGTGGACATTGTCGGTACCCAGAACGCCAATAACATTATTTCCTGCTCTACGGATGGTGTTGTCTGTGGATGGACGGTGGACATGCTTGCCCAACCACAGGAACTACTTGTATTGACAACACCCCCACCTGCTAAAACAGAAGATATCAGTCCAACATGTATGGCATTCCCACAAACTGACCCTACATATTTCCTCGTTGGCTCTGAAGAAGGAACTATTTTTCCTTGCCATAGATACGACAGAGCCGGTGCAAAGGCTGGTGTAGATCAGAGAGTCAGTTACCGTGGTCACGCAGCTCCGGTCATGTCAATGGATTTCCATCCTGCTCGAGGACCTGTGGATCTGGGAGATCTCGTTTTAACGAGTTCATTGGATTGGAGTGTGAAGTTATGGAAGGTTCGTGCACCTGCTGCTACATCCACCACTGGAGTCACCGGGGAGGGACAATCTGTAGCCCCAATTCTCGACTTTACTCGAGAGGACGTTGTGTATGATGCAGCCTGGTCTCCCATTAAACCTGGTGTGTTTGCACTTGTTGATGGGGCCGGAAGTTTGGAAGTGTGGGATATCACGGTCGATACCGAAGTTCCTCTTACGAAAGTCCAGCCTAGCGGAAGGAAGGACGGAAGAGCCATGCTATCAAAGAGCTTGAATAGAGTTGCTTGGGATCAGACGGATGGCAAGCGTCTTGCTACAGGAGGTATTGATGGAGCTGTTACTGTTTTCGAAGTTGGACCTGACCTTGGAGGCAAAGAGAGCGCGCGAAATGAAGAATGGACCAGCGTTAAGAAGCTCTTGGCTAGATTAGAGGCTCAGGGACAGACTCCTCACGGAGTCAACGGTTTATAATTTGACTTGTACTGTAGGGCAAGTTCTTTCGAAGGGGAGCATTTGGTCATGTACTACATATCGGCGTTAGTTGCATATACCCATTCATCACCAACTAATTGATCCATACACACTTACGTTGGCTCGGATGCCCATGAACAGGACCACCACCCGAGCTTCAATTAGTACTCTTTTGCATTACTTGATCTACATGGTACCTGTATGAGTTGCTGCACAATCAGGTGTTCGCACGAGTTTAAAAAAGCAGTCCACGCCCCATTTCACGATGATGTACAAACGTTGAGGCATAATTAGCTAAGCCAGCACAAGTCCCCCCTTTGAATAAGCTCGCTTAGCACCTATTTCTATTTGATTTTCTCATAAGGAGTTTCGTACTCTCCGCCTGCCCCTCACATTCTTTTCGTCACAAACAGATGCGTGGCAATTTTTGCGGTGAACCCTTGAGCCTAGTGAGACTACAGTACGCTACAATATGTGCCCAAGGCTCCAGGCACAAGTCCTTGATTATACGTCTTCAATGGCCTCTTGGCACAAGCTGACAAATACACGACTTATGGTGGGCCTTGCTGAGGCGTGCTGGCAAAAGTGAGTACAGCACAAACCTTGAATCAATCCCATCAATCAGCATCTATAGTCTGCGGAGGAGGAGCCTTTTCAATAGCTGAAGAGAAAGGAGCACTCGTTCCAGCCTCTAGGATTCTATCTCCCTCGGGTTTCTTGTTCTTTTGATGGCGACAAGCTTTCGCAGTTGGTGCGGTGCCATGGCCAAAATCTGTTCCCTTAACCTTGTGTGCGGCCCGCTCCTGTTATACCCACTCTGCTCTAAAAAGCAGCACTGAGGACTGATGATGGCCATGCCATGGCTCCATGAATCGGGCAAACACACTATAAATTTCCAATGACATGCGCGCTTGTTTTAGTTTTGCCGATAGTTCTCCGACATGTTTTTTTCCACATCACTTAAGCTCCCAAATATTTTCTTTGGACTTAATTATGGTGTGTCAATACTAGACGGATATTCTGGTTGGTAAGGCATCTGCTCTTGTGTCCGTGTTCGCTTGGCCACGGCAACAACCACAGCTTCCAATTTTATCACAACCTCAAACCTCAATATTGTCAGGAGAAATAGACTGGGATGTAGCGGAATACTATTAGGTGCTTTTGTGATGAAATATGGAGGGGAGCAGGCCCCGCAACCTCCAAGCCTCATAGTTTCTTCTAATCTACTAGGCTTCTACAGGTGTCCATGGTCATGTATCCATTTTATTGTTCCAAAGCAGAAGAAGAACCACTAATGGAGAAGCCCACCCTGGATCCTGCTCCTCTTCTCAAAGCGGGTTGAGTTTATAAAGTTATCCTCCTTCTTCCCAAGAATCGTATCCTTCTTTTTCTCATACACACTCTCCTCATCTCAATCATACCAATATACCTCACCAACACCACCCCACTTTGAAAAGAATATCCTTAATCAAAATGTCTCTTTTCCAGCGACTCAAAGTCGGCAATGTCACACTCCAAACCCGTGTAGTCCTAGCACCTCTCACACGTCTTCGTGCCAGTGATGACCATGTTCCACTGCCCATGGTAGCAGAATACTATGCCCAAAGAGGATCCACTCCTGGAACCCTCCTTATCACAGAAGCGACTATTATCAGCCCTGAAGCAGGAGGAATACCAAACGCTCCTGGAATCTGGAACCAAGCACAAATCGATGGATGGAAAGTCGTCACAGACGCAGTTCATAAGAAAAAATCATTTATTTTCCTCCAATTATGGGCCTTCGGAAGAGCTGCTGACGACGCGGTAACTAAACCCCATCTTCCCAGTTGAGATTTTTTGAATGAGAAAGATTGCTAATTCGGAAAAACTAGGTTCTGAAAGCAGAATTAGGTCCTGATGCAAAAGTTGTTAGCGCAAGTGACATCCCAATCTCATTACCACCAGACGCCCAGAAAAACATCTACATTCCTAACACTGCAAAACCCACACCTCTAACCGAGGAAGAAATCCAAGTGTACATCAAGAACTTTGCTCAAGCTGCCAAGAACGCCATCGCTGCAGGATTCGATGGTGTCGAAATCCACAGTGCTAATGGATATCTGATTGATCAATTCCTACAAGACGTATCCAACAAGCGGACTGATCAATGGGGAGGCAGCATCGAGAACAGAGCCAGATTCGGACTGGAAATTGCGAAGGCTGTTGTTGAAGCTGTGGGTGCGGAGAGAACGGCTATTAGAATTAGTCCGTGGTCCACTTCTCAGAGTATGAGAATGGATGATGTCAAGCCGCAATTCTCGTACTTTGTTCAGGAGCTTAAGAAGCTCTCTCTCGCGTACCTTCATATTGGTGAAGGGCGAGGAATTCTTGATTCTTCTGAGCCTTCTGCGGATGAGACGAGCGATTTCTTGCTCGATGTTTGGGGAAAGACATCTCCTATTATTCTCACGGGTGGATACTCACGCGAGACTGCAATCAAGCGATCCGATGACGAGACGGTTAAAGGAAGAAACGTGGCGATTGGTTTTGGACGTCCGTTCATCCCAAATCCCGATTTGCCATACAGAATCCAGAACAATATTCCTCTGGTCGCTTACGATAGAAGCAAATTCTACATGCCAAAGCAAGCGGAGGGTTATACCACTTATCCATTTAGCAAAGAGTTTGAGGCACAGTTATAGATTAGATTGTTTGGCTGTCTAAAGATAATCTTATAATAGGATACACACTTAGGTGTAGATAGATATATTCTTGAGCAGAATGCATATATATTCAAAATAAAAACCTCCCGAATATACAGACGCGGAGACGCGACGCCGAACCCTGAGCTATAACCCCAGCTGATCGAAACAGCGATGGGCAACTGGAATCCCTTCCCATTCTAAACCCCCTTGGGTGGAATATTCCATTCCATATTAAAGGAGGTTTCAGGTTTGGAATATCCCATAATTCCACAATAGAATCTATTACCTGACCTCCACAATAGTTCTTCTTTCCTCCATTCCACTAACTGAAAGCTTAACACGTACTAAAGATTGGTAATTAGGGCAATATAAACTAGGGCAAGGTAACAATACTTAATCTTGGCAGGGATCACAGGCTCGCGGCAGGAAAACTCTTGAATCTATAAGTGTAATAGTCGGTTCGTCCCCACTCCCCGCTGTGGCTTCCGAGGCACACTTGCTTCTGCCAACCTCAAGCGACCATGCACAGTGAGGACAAACCGACTATCATGACTATTTGTACCTAGTAGTTAGAATATGCTACCACTCGCTGGGCGTGCTACGCTGGCTCATATATTGAACGGCTCGTGGCTTCACTATTTGAATAATTTTTTTCTTACATCACTTTGAATTATGCTCTCTTATTGGCTAAAAGCAACATATATAAATCGTCCGGAAATCCTGATTCTAGAGCCATATCCTCTGGAATATTATTTCTCAAACTAAAGGACCTCTGAGGTATATGTTGCTATAGATTAGAATTTTGGAATCTGATGGAAGCGCTATCTCGCTGCTGATCGCTACGTGAATACATACAACCTTGCAAAACGTCTTCCTATGTGCAGATAAAACATATTTTTCTGATATATGTTATGATACGTCCTCTAGGAAATAACTGTTATTACTTTAAAAGAAAGTCAAACTAGAAAACTACATGTGTAACAAGATGCAATCGCCCAACCCAACCCAACCCACTCTCTGTATTAGACCTAAAACTGATGAGAGCCCTATCCCTGCCCCAGAGAAATTTTCCTATTACTCTAAAAGGCTCGATTTAGTTGCCCAGGCACTACGTAAACAAATCAGTTTCTTTTCTAAAACCATATTCACATCCTGACCCCAAAAAGAGAGATACTTACAATCCAATAAGGCAATGTAGTTGTGAAGGCGTACTTCTTACATCCATTATTAACTCTCCCATTTTCGCACTAGGTATGGATGTCAGAATAATCTAGGAAGAGGTAAGCAAGGTGAGAACTAAGGAGGAAGCGTACAGTCCATCCGCCACTGTTCCCTTTTTCGCCTTTTTCATTTAGCACCAGGTCGCCGGCGCCGCATGGTGATGGTGCTCCGACGACTGTTGTTGTAGCTGCGGATGCTACGGCTGCAAAGGTTGTGATAGCGAAGAGAAGTTGCATGTTTTGTGTTTCAGGAAATTACTTGGTGTAGGACTAGATGAAAGACGGGAAGGAGATGGTCTCTTTAAGTATGGATAAGAATTATACTTTGTTCTTGTTGAGTCTTTGCAACATGTATAAGTGACATCAGGTTACAGTTGAAACATGGTGATCCTTGGGTGGGATGCAGAGAGTTGATACAACCTGGAACTTACAGGGTTTTTGTAGTTGAAGAAGAAAGGTTTTGTTCATCCTTAGGAACTTCGTAGCGCGCAGTAGAGCAACAAATAACACTCTATTCCCACAATCATTATATACCGATCATGAGCAGGAGGTGCTCCCCGCTTTTGAACATACACGCATCACAATTGTTTCGGGTTTTCATATATACAATTGGTTACTATTCTCCCCATGTATTCAAAATCGGCTTTTCAACTTATCGGTTCAAATCTCACATTTAATTTATTCTCTCGGTAAAATCTGTCGTCATTCACGAGCCGGAAGGAGGAGCGGTGGTAGTTATTTTCCTATGATTACCGTGGAACTAATACGTTAAATTTATTAGACATCAGACTTTCGAGTAGGTACTAGTGAGACATTTGTAGGACACAAGTTAGGGCTCTAAAGTCAGTTGCAGAAGTTCAGTAGTCTGTGCGAGTAGATGGCAGCGTGGGATATATAAGCAGACTTAAGGAGACTCGCAAGGGCTCATCTTATACGGGGGACTAGTCGGAGTCTAGAACAGGAAGTGCAAGTTGGTTCTACGTATGTCTGAGCAAATTCTAGACGTCCTTCGGACTAGTTAGGTCAGTGTAACAAAAGTTGACACTATATCCACAATTATTATCTGCTGCTATAAAAGATCTTGTTGTGACAGGAAAGTCTCGCTACGAGGACTGGGTACTATGATATATACATAAGCGCCCCTATAAGCAGCGGGGGTCCGATTTTAATGCGTCGCAAAACTACCCAATGCAGATTATATCCTCTCGATGCTACATATGTACGCTTCGCGTTTTAGGTTTGTGATTTCCTGTTTAAGTGAAAATCTTCTAAAACACGCCGCTTTGGAAGCTTATCTATATTAAAAGGCAAAATTGAACCTATCGAGTTCTAAGGCGAAAAGTAGACACGACCAACTTGAAATCTAAACGTACATATGTAGCAACGAGGAGATATGAATAAATATGGGAAAATCGTGTATTTTATGTATGGTCTTTTATGAGATGGGTTTCTCACTGATATCATACAGAAGCGAAGCGTCTCAATTTGAGAAAAAGATACACTCGTCTAACCAATTCTCAGTTTCTCATAATATAAACACAGCCAATCAGGATTGCACTCTCTCCCCTAAAATATTTACAACAAGAAGACCGCTCAACGACGATCCGAATATCCAGCGCACTACATATTAAATCAGTTTCTGTCCCCCTAAAGTCCCACTCACCAGCCCTCTAGCAAAAGGAGAGAGGGAGAGAAAACACTTACAATGTAATAAGGTAGCTCAGCAGTCCAAAAATATTTTGTACATCCATTACCAGGTGACCCCTTTTCGCACTAATTGGGGTGTTAGTACTAGAATGAGATGAGGTAGAGATAGAGAAACATACCTGCCATCCACCGCTAGTCCCGTATAGTCCGGTCTCGTTTAACACTATGGCGGACTTACCGCATGGCGATGGTGCTTCTCTTTTTACGATGGCCGCAGCTGCCGTGGATGCTAGGGCTGCGAAAACTGTGATAGTGAAGAGAAACTGCATCTTGATCTATGTTCTAAGGCGTTCTTCACGTTGTGGGTTTTTAAGAATACAATAGAGAATTTGGAAGTGGTGTGAGTGTCAGAAGTGGGTTAGAAACGGAATTTATTATAGAAGGGTTGAGAATTACCTAGGTACACTCTTGAGTAAAGAGGGTGGACAGCTAAGAGTTGCCCTTGTTATGCAGACAACATGTGACCAAAGTCTATAATGCCCAAATCAGTGTCTCTGATTCGCTGATTTCGCCAAAAGTTGGGGCCTAATTGTACTATTGACCAGGTAGGGGTTTGTCGGTCATTGTCGGCCCCCCATTATTATGCAAAGTTTAGAGGTAAACCCCTGTAGAATATCGGCCAAAATGAAGGTGAAACATGGTGGTCCTTGAGTGACTGCTAATAATACGAGAAGCTAATTAGAAAAAGTATATTGCAACTACGTAAAACCTCGCTACGAGTACTGGGATCTTTAATGTATGGATGTACGGTGAGAAGTCCGTTGATTTTCTCAAGGTCTTAAAAACTAAAGCCTTTTCTAATAAATGATCTTTAACGGCTAAAAGGGCGTCTTAGTCATAAATGGAAAGACTTTTAGAGGGACGTTTGTATTTAGAAATAAGTATCTAATAAGACTACTCGTCAAACCATCTCTTCTCTACAAAGCCTTACAAATTCAAATATCTCAACATTACAGGTTTCTTCGCTCAGCGATACCTAAAGCAGTGGCACCCATATCAGAATAAAAAATGCGCCAGTCAAAATCTCTTAAATCGGAGGAAGTGTTCCCTCGCACTACGCACGGAAATTAGCTTTCTTCCTCACATTCTGTAGTGGAAGACTTACTATGTAATAAGGCAGGTCATTAGTATATATGTATTTCGTACATCCATTACCAGGCGACCCTTTCTCGCACTACACGGAGTATCAGTTTATAATTCGGAAAGCATACAGCAAGAAGCATGAAAAAGGTAGTGTTTGTTTCCTTCTTCGGTGAGGTAGGGGATGGTGAACTTACCTTCCATCCACCACCTTTTCCAAGTTCCCCATTTCTGTTCAACGTTAGAGTGCCCCTCCCACATGGCTGTTGGGCTTCTCTTTCTACAATAACTGCTGCGGAGGCTAGGGTAAGCAAGGCTGTGAGAGTAAATAAGGATTGCATGTTTATGTTTTACAAAAAAGGAGACAGTAATTTCGGAGTTGTAAAAATATAATGAAAAAGATGTGTTCAAGATGTGTTGAAAGGGTGGACAAGATGTGAATCTTTATAGACGAATAAAAGTTATACACTACACTATGACCGCCGAGTAATACGGTTACACCTATGTTCCTGTGTCATATTGAATTGGGTATGGTAGTCAAGTGGCTCCTACTTCTAATAGTAAGAAAGGTTGATAATACGAATTCCAAAAGTATATACGAAATTCTAGGACAGTGAAACCTCGCTTCAAGGACCGGGCTTCCGGTAGACAAGATATGTAACAGGTTTGGCAGACTGCCACCTCATCTTGTCTATTAGGAGCCAGGATCTTTACAGTAACCCACAGATAGCCCTTAAAAATGGGCTACTTTTTTAAAGCAGCAGATAAGGTGATCAGGGTAGACTAGACTAGCGGCAACCACTCTACTCGCCGGATTTTGACAATTACTTCACGCGATTCTCTACTGATACTCCAGAAGTGCGGTCCAAATTGGTCCGAGAGTACGTACACGGGAGTATTGTTGTTCCAGCCAAGCACCAGAATGTAAGCATAGCATAACCGAGGAAATTGCTGTAAGTGCTACCGTAGTGATATTCACAGCAAGTTGAGATACAATTCGCTAAAGAGCTTACATTCTATTCAGAAAGCGGAATCCGCCATTCAAAGCTACTCGAAAATGTCAAAACCGTACAAGAGGTATCGTTTTCAAGAAAAGGTATTATGGACAGTACTTTTGGGGCATTGCTATTCAAGCGTCGAATTTCTTTCTCCACTCCGGTCAAGCGAATTACCTTCTGTTGCGATATGCCAGCATTCCTTGCGCATGCTACATGCCTTGCTTCGTAGTAGTAGCAGTTTCAACCACTGTACTGCAAAGGGGAAAACCACGTGACGTGGCCTGTGGGTATATCAAGGAACCTGTAGCCAGAATCACTTAGAACCACATATGAATACAATACCAGATTATTATACCTTGTGTCTTGACTTTGATAGTCAACCAACACCTTCTCTAGGTATGAAACCATCAGTACTTACGTGGTCGATTGTTCTGCTATTACGCTGTTTCAGGTCTTATGTTGGGTTTTAATTCAAGATAGTATTACACTAGACATACGAGTGGGAACGTCCTGATCATGAATAGACAGGCTTTTAGGTATATATTTATCTAAGAAGCTCAAAAACCACTTTCTAAAAACCCGAACATTGAACTCCGCCTCCACCTCTATGAACCCTTGCGAGTAAATGGTCAGATATAACTTGTATTGGCTTGGTGATGTAGGCAGCGAGTAAGACATAGGTAGCACATCAACATATCTACTGCCTGGACACATATAAACTACCTTCTCTCAATCACGTGTAGGTTAGTTTCCTGGATCCAAAACTCCCTGGCACTAGGTACAAACGTTAGTTTTCTTCATCACACTCAATAGGGGAAAACTTACCACGTAATAAGGAAACGTAGTAGTATAATAGTATTTCGTACATCCACCACCAGGGAAACCTTTCTCACACTGAGTAGAATTTGTTAGAGAAATATCCTACACAAAAGACAGGGAGGGGTGGTTGAAGATACTTACTTGCCATCCACCATCATAGCCATATTCTCCCTTCTTGTTAAGTGTAAGACGGCCCCCTTTGCATGGTGATGGCGCTTCCCTTTCTACGATAACTCCTGCGGATACTAGAGCTACTGATACGACGATTGTGTATATGAACTGCATCATATATGTTGAGCGACTCACAGTTTGGTTTTGTAGTCTGTGGATTTCGATTGGGTTGAAGATGTAGTTGAGTCTGACTCAAGTGGAGTGGGACATACCAATCCTTATAGGTAGTTTGATTACTTACAGTCTCTCGGTGTTATAGTATCGGCAAGTTACATGAAACGCGCATTTAGCGTTGCTTGAATGAGTGATAATAATAAGAAAAGTATATTAAAGTAGGTGTTTCATGCAACAACCCCTCGCAACTTACGAAGTAGATTCCCACTATGAGAATGACGTCGCATAACCTCTTTATACAGGATAACCAGGCTACCCTATTGATCATTAGGACGACAGAAAGCCTAAACACTAAAACCTTACTTAGTATATCCTCAAAGACAATTTCCCTCTACTTTACGATAAAAGTCACAAATTGGAGTCTACGTCCTAACCGCAGCTCCCTAGGGACAAATTTCAGGTCAATTAATGATATCAGACAAAGATGCCTGCGAGCGGGTAGTAACAATATCCAAAAACTCTCATCTTTCGCTACTGTCACGAATGCCAAGATCCTACAGAAACCTGAGTAGCCTAGTAAGGAGAATTTACAGTGAACTCATTCTAGCAGACTGAAACACATCTAAACATGTTAATATGGTATTATGTGGGGAATATTTCCTGCGAAGTGTGGTTTGTAGAGTCTGAGCTGCTTAAGAATAAGAATAAGAACCTCTCCTGTAAGGATACTTCTAACATAATTTTCAAACCACCAGTACCCTAGTAACAAGGAGTGAGCAGTAAAAGTTCGTCCCAAAACCTTTCAGCTCATCTTCTGTTCAGCATAGTTCAGGCGTCTCAAGACAATTAAGTTCGCCTGAAGTTTCAAGTTTTTGCCGCAGTTGAGATGACAGTGTTCCCATGACTCTATCCCGATTTTCAAAGCTTTATTTTTCACAAAGCAGTTTGGCAAATAAGAGAATCACTAGTGGGTATTATATAAATCAGTTATTTACACTCAGTGTCTCAACGTATAAACGTTATCAGTTTTACTACTTTAGTAAGTGCTTGGTTCTATTGAAAGGCTCATGAATTGCATGCGCAGCGACCAGTTCATCTTAGTTTTAGTTCACGAAGCCAATACCAGACGAAACTTCGGATTGCACAACTCAAATAGCCTGAAAGTAGTTTCAAAAAATCTCACTGTCTTTATCCCTGTCCCTGCTTGCATGCTACTTTCCAAAGACCTTGAGTTGCCAACTTGATATCTGTCGTCTACATAGGTAACAGTCTTAGGTTAGTTAAAGAAGAATTAATTAGATTTACAAGTAGTCTTTTGTGGGTAAATAAGGTGATTCATGGGGACTGAGTAAGAAATTACCCATGTAATTAACCTATTGATGAGAGAACTTGAATTGCATGCTGTTTCTGCCTGCGCAGGAAGAGATAGCTACTCCCTGCTAGATCAAGTTATAAGAGGAGCTTACTCTCTTTAATAGATGCCTACTCAGCTTTCTAAAATCCGTAAGCAGTACGTGCTAGATGCCTCTGTATACCTTCAAAGTTGCGAATGGCTTCATACCGTTCATTGCCGCCTCATTATGCCCTCAAATCAGGCATCCGCCGCTCGGGAATCAAGCAGCATCGAAATCTAGGGTCTAAATTGCGTCTAAGACACATTTATCATAAATATGGCTTCAATCTTACAAAAGCAGGGCAAGCGCAGGGTCGCACAAGAGGCGGAAGTAAGTTTCGCGGGGAAGAGATAGTGGAGCTAAATCATTATAAACTGGTCACCCTTTATTCTCATTTATTCAAGTATTTCTTTCCGAATGTTTTATCAAAAAGAGGAAGAAAGCCCTCTGTTCGGATTATCTAAGTAGTAATAACGAAACTCCTCACAGAGTATCCATAAAAGCTTCTCACAACCACAACCGTTCGTAGCTGAGGGAGGAAGCCAGTACAGTAATACCAATATTCCAAAGGCCATAGCCCGAACACCATCTCAAAAGCCAGAAGACTCCTCCATAGTGTTCCCCCTCATAACAGGCAAAACGTATTTCTCAAAGTACTCCCTCGAAATCCCCAACTTAACAGCATCCACAACCCCATCCCCAATCCTCTTAACATACTCCCCCCTCGGTCTCCCCTCCTCCGCTTTCTTACAAACATAAACCAACATCTCAATCTTCTCCCCCTCACCCTCCCTCCCTTCCCCCCCAATTACCCCCTCAACCACCCCAATCACCTCCTGCACCTCCTCTACCAACCTCCCAACAGTCTTCACCCCCCCAGTTGCACACTCAACCCCCATCCAAACCTTCTCATAAGCCCACGGCACACCCTCATTAACATCCAACGCTATCTCATCCCTCTCAGTCAACAGATAACAAAGACCCTTCACGTGATCCCCGGGGGAAGGAATGATGTTTGCGTAACCTCGGGTGTTGATTTGGAATTTGTAGTTTGGGAGGGTGCCAGTGCCTAGGTAGCGGGAATGGGGACAGCGATGGTGCATTTGGACGAGGTGGAGATTGGAGCCGTAGGCGAAGTAGAGGGTTTGTTTTTTCATTTTTAGTGCTCTTATATTCATTCCCACTTTGAGCGCTTTAAGCCCTGAGAGGAGAATTGATAATTGATGATGACGGGATTTTTTGGTGGTGGATGGGATGATTCTTTTCGTGTAGGTATGTGAGAATGGAGTTGCCTTAAGCTTAACTTTTTGAAAAGGTAAGTCGTACAGTACAGTATTGATGTGGAGACCAAACAAAGTACCTGATTTACACCAACAAAAATAGGATTCCTACATATGCAAACAACTCCCTGGTGCTTACTTTGTTTCTCAACTGCCTACCTTGATTCACGCCAGAACAATCACTCTCTCAGCTTTGAGATCCCAAGGTTCCACTTAGCCCCCACTAGTTCGCCGCTAAATACCCTTTCACCACCAACCAACCACCTCAGCTATATCCCATCCCATTCAAAGGATAAAACGAAAAATCCTGTAGTTTAAGAACTTCGCCCTCGCTGCGACTGTCGCACTCTCAACCTTTACTGAGGCCAGTCCTTTCAAGACTTTGTTTCAAAAAACACTAGGTGGGTGTAAGTATGTAACTCATGAACAAACAAAGGGAATATCTAAATCAGTACAGTACCCCATTTCACAACCAAAGCCTCACCACATCATCTCTCACCTTTTCTCTCTCTCATCTTTTCCTTGTCCAGTCAGTAACACGGTAAGCCCCCCACCCACCATTCATTCACCAAACACCAACAACCAACCACCAAATCCCCTCCCCCCACCTCCTCAAAAAGATCAAAAAAAAGATCAAAAAGATGAACCTCACAAATAAAGCTTGGTATCCTCAAGGTATTATCACCAACTCAAATCAGCAATCCCTCCTTTTCTTTTCAACATGAGAAACCAATACGTCATTTCCAAAAAAAAAAAAAAAGAATATATTACTATCTCACCCCCCATACTTCTTCTCCCCTAAAAATCAAAATCCCCTCTAAAGCTCTCAACGTCCATCCCCGCCACCACCCGCTCCGCTAAATCCCGTCTGCCCATTTGACTAAACACCCTCCTTAGAGTGTCGTAAAGATTCGTACTCTGGTTCTGGGTAATCATCTTCTCTAGATCCGCCTCACTTATATTCCCATTGCCATCCAACAAATCCCTCGCTTTCTCACGGCCCTCCTTTTCAACCACCTTGTGCATCGCCAACGCACCAAGGAGGTGAGAGGCCGCTTCTTCGTAGCAACCAATGTTAATACAGGAAACACCGAGGTTATATCGCGCTCGTACAAAGTTAGTTCGGAGGGTGAGAGCTTTCTCGTAGGCAGCGATGGCTTCTTCTGAACGGCCTGAGTTGGCGAGCGTGGCACCTAGACGATTCCAGAGGAGGTGGACTTGTTCTCTTTGATTTGTGGTGCCGGATTCTGTACTTGCCAATGCTGCGGAGAAGCAGTCTACAGCTTTATCGTACTCTTCGGCACCATAAAACAAGACACCAAGACCAACTTGTACATCTGGGTCCATATGTTCACCATCTGGGGATAGTTGTGCTGCGCGGATAAAATGTTCGGTAACCTTTTCATGTAATAGATGTCTGTCTGTAAAGCCTACTTCTGCGTCCGATGAAAGGTCTGATGGAGAGATGATGGATGGGTATTTGATTGAGAGCCAGCGTTCCAGGGTACGGTAAGCAGTACTATCATAGCCCTCGTTAGTGTAACTAACCGCCAGCGCCATAAGCGCGGTAAGATTGTTTGGGTCCACATTCATTGCCTGCTCCAAAGCTCGGATAGCAGGACTCTCCTTTTCGTTTTGCGCTTGTGCCGAACCGAGAAGAACCCACGCATCGAGATGCTGCGAGTCTTTTTGGACTGCGGCTTCAAATGCCAATGCGGCTAGTGAAAGGTTTCCTCCCTCGTGCATTATCCGTACACCTTCCTCAAAAGGATTTGCAAGCTCTTTGAAAGGATTCTCCTCTTCGAATAAGTAGTCGCCTAGGTTAGGATCTCGAAATGGTGCGGAATGAGTGCGTAGTCCGTCGAAATCGTCCCACTGGTCACCTTCGCCACCCATATGTCCCCAGATTCCATTGGCAAGTTCTTCTTCGGCAACCATTTCCCTAGCGGCCGCCTGTTCAGCTTGTATACCTTTCCAAATAGACTCAAAATCACCAAATTCATTGGTTTCTGATTCGAGGACTGACCTGTCCATTTGATCCAACTCTGCTTCGCCAACCAAACTCTCGTCAAGCTCCTGACCTTGGAGATCAATCTGCTTGAATTGCTCCTCCCAGTGCTCATCGTCCAGCTCTATCATTTTCCCTTTTCCCTTGTCCTGCTGTTGCAGGTTCTGAGGGCCTTGGAACTGGGTCCTATTCATCATACCCATACCCATTCCCATACCCATTCCCATACCCATACCACCCATGCCGTTCATCATACCCATTCCCATTCCCATTCCCATTGGTCTTTGAAAGCCTTGGTTTTGTTGCGACAATGGACTTGCCGTTCTCGCAACAGCACCCTGGCCCATCTGTTGAAATCTTGCGAAATCTGCCTGGCTGAAGGCGGCCCCCTTTGGTGCTTGAAAAGCAGCTTCCATTCGTGCCTGATCTTCCATCCCCGGCTTGAACTCCTGCGCCCAGTTCCCTATACCGGGTGATGCTGAACCCGCACGCATAAGTGGATTTTGGTGTAGATCGTGCTGCATGGCAAAAGCCTCGGGCATTTGACCATTTTGTTGCATGAATTCGTTCATCATCTGCGAGAAAAACATCAGTATTGATTGTGCTTCAGACATAAATAGGGGGCTGCAAGAGAACACCAGTAACCTCTTCCACTCACATTATCCTGACTCCCGGCCATGTTCATGCCATTCGTACTTCGCATGCCCTGCATACTCGGTCCTGGTCCCCTTCCCACCAGTCGATCTCTTTGCAGACTCTTATCATCTTGTGTATGCTTCGTAAACTGACTGAGAGGATTCCCAGCTGTTGAGCACTCGGCGCCTCCTAGGAAAGACATGATCGTCCTGCTTTGTATACGCAGATAGCCTAGTGGGGTTGTTGCGTTGTCGGTGTTGTGGGCAAATAAATAGTGGTTGCCACACGACAAATAATGATGATGGGAGATGCTGAAATGCCAAAACTTTGCTCTAGATACGAAGAGTTATGTCGGACGTTGCACTCGAAAACAGAAAAACTTGTTCAGGTATGCCGCTAAATAAAAGGTACGAGACGAGACCTGAACGTGGGGAAGCAGGTTAGAAATCAAGTGGAACTTCAGCCGAGGTTGAGTCCCGAATGCCTTGTCTGTGTCCGTGTCCGTGTCCGCATCTACTGTACCTGTCCAGTCACGCCAGCCCAGCCGTCTTACGCTGGACGGTACTCGAGTATCTTCTGGCCTTTGGCTACGGCACTAACAAGACTTGTAAAACTTTTACCTTCCAATATAAATATGAGTGTAGGTATATATATATATATATACCCCGCAGACACAGGCGACTATCCATTTCTCACATCCATCAGCAAATATTGCAGAATATCAGACTGTTTGTTATTGGAGATAATTTTTTCATTATTTAATTGCTTGTTCATCAAAGAAAACCGTCGCACATGTCGTCAGTAGAGTGGAGTTCTTCTTCCGGCCAGTCCCTCTCACACACCTGTCTAAATCACCCCTATTTTACAATCGTGAAAAAAAAAGTACACCAGGGTCTAAAGACAAGATAGAGGAAGGAGAAGTCCGAAAAAATAGCCTTGATATACTCCAGCAACTTTTGATACACTTCATCCCGCCTTAACCCAAACCCCCAATCATGATACACTCACTTTTTTGCCATCATCTTACACCCCGCTCTCTATTGTACCATGGTAACCCTGAGATGTCGTTGTCTAGTATGATGATTCTGATTCGCCCTCAGATGCAGGCTCTCTTGGAGTGCGGTTCGACTGGTCCATACTGAAGTCGAGTCTCAATTTACGACCATAAACTTCTTGGTCTTTGAGAGCTTCCATTCCAGCGACGGCACTCTCAACGTCAACGAAGTCGGCGTGTGCGAAACCTCTTGGTTGACCAGTTCGACGATCGATAGCAACACGGACGTCAATGACATTCTTAACATCACGGAAGAGCTTGTTGAGATCAGCATCGGACATCTCAAAGGCAAGGTTGCCAACGAAGAGAGTCTTAGATGGTGGGTTCTTCTCGCCCTCCTCGCGTTTGCTAGAGGTCTGGAAGTTGACCATCATTCTACGGCCTTCGAGGACGGTCATGTGCTTGGCCTCAATGGCAGCCTCTGCTGCTTCAGTGCTCTCAAACTCAATATATCCAAATCTAAAATTCCGTTAGTATAGAAACATCTGACGGAACGTGACATTGCATACCCCTTGCTCAATTGTCTGGCATCTGTTGCAATCGTCACAGTCTTGATTGTGCCAAACGAGCCGAACTCTCTTTCCAAATCGGCTGCGGTGACATCGAAAAGAAGGTTTCCGACGTAGATGATGGGACCTGGAACAGGTGGTGCTGCTGGTCGTCGGTCGCGGCGTGGAGGACCACCTCTACCTACACCCCGATCGCCACCTCCATATCCACCTCGACCACCTCTGTCACCACCACCATAACCGCCTCTGTCACCACCACCATAACCACCACTGAATGAGCGGCCCTCGGAATCATCACCGTAGCGTCTAAACGCGGATGGAGTAATGCCCGTAGACTGGATCTTGGCGCGAAGGAGAAATGCGGAGGAGGATGTGTTGATGTTGCGGGATTGGGAGATGAGGGTGGTAGAAGGTGCGGAGGCAACGCGAAGGGCAGAACGACGGAAGAGCTGCCTTTTTCGTAGTCAGTAAATGTGAAGGATCGCAATTGCATCATCGTCATTTCAATGACAATGTGGAGAGATAGCTTACATGATGGCGGTTGATATCTGAAGAAGGGCTGAAGGGTTGTGGATGGAATGGCACAATTTGTTGATGGGTAATATCTTCTCTTCGCAACTTTGCTAAATTTTTTGAGCAGAGTCTGTAGAATTGTTCTTAGCGTGGTGCACGGGCCTGCGCTAGACCGGGTTTGAACACGCCCCCCCATCTCCCAACCCGAGTCCGAGCATCACTTTCCACCACGATTTACGATTCACTTGAGCTCACGGGCAAGGACCAACCACCCCCACCCACCTTGGACACCAACCTTCTCTAAATTTCTTGAATCTCTTGTTTATAGATAATTATAGTAGATCATCTAAACCCTTAATAGACTTAACTAAAAAAGATCAAATATTCTGAATCCTCATTCGCAACAAACTTCTTGTTGATTAATCACAATCATTCAGCACTGTCTTCTTTGCAATTCTGGAATCTTTTTGTATTGGTTGGACCTCGTATCAGGCCCATTCAACCTATTCTATGGCACTACATTTGTGAGCCAGCCCTGTTTCGGAACTCAACTAAATAATAAAAAATTCTCGATGCACAATTCGGACCCCAATCTCCCTCCTCCCCATTGGAAACCCATTCATGCAATGGACTTTCTGATGGGTAAGAGTTATACCGAGGTCAAGTAAACCAGTGCGGGTATATCAAACGCCAACATGTCCCATTTCCAAAATCCACATGCTTTTAACCAATGATCTGGAGCACGCGTAACGCCTCATCAGATCTCGACCATTCCCTAAGTACATACCACACCACCCCTTCCTAGCGCCCTTGTTGTTTTGTATGGGTGTTGGCTTGTTTAGAGAAATACAGTAAACCACCAGATGTTGAAGGGTATTCTTGAAAATATATAACCGACGATCAAAAGAAAAATATTCCTACAGAAAAAGAAAGGGAATGTGAACCCATATCAACACATTTGTGATTGCTTGCGTTCGAAGGATTTGTCGGTGCTGCCGTCACACGAGGAAAAAAAAGAAAAGGCTTCGTGTTGTATCCAACATGTATGTAGTGTTTTCGAATTGGATAAGCGATGCATCAAGCATCAAATTATCGGCTTGTTGAGTAGATGTTGTACTGTATAGATGACTGGCCTCAGACAAACCACGATACACGTTTGACCATAAGAAGAAATCATTGTAAGGGACAAAAGTCGGCTCACTATTCGTGCTCCACGAAACGTCATGGCAGCGTTCAGTGATCCTATCGTATCAAAGGCAAAGTTGCCAAGGTCGTAGGAGGTCGAAATGGACTTCAAAAATGATCGCCTCCAGCGCGGTACCCACTTTGCTGGTATTGAATTCCGCTCATGGCATCTGCCTGCTGTGAATGGCCATTTATGGCGTTTCGAATTGGAGGTAGCTGCTCCGCAGATCTTAGAACATATGTGTCGTGCCCACGCGTTCCTCTATCCATGACGCCTCCGCCGTAGATAGAGTTCCCTTGAGAGTAGTCGTTATTCATTGGAGGTTGTGGCGGTGGCCGATGTGGGCTAGCAAAGCCAGCCAATTCCCCTCGGAGCTGGCTATTTTCCAGCCTGAGAGCAGCTGCTTCACGCCGAGAAGTCTCTAGCTCTTGCTCCAGACCACGGATCTTGCTAGACAACCGAGTGATATCCGTCATCGCTCTGCCGTATTCCGCGATTGCTAAAATCTAATTAGGATAATGTTCTTTATCAGATCGGGCCCCTGGATCGACTTGCCTTTTGTTAGAATCTCCCATTTGGATGCCTTTGAGCCACGTTCCTGAGGCATAAGGTCACGCAATTGGTCAAACAGATCTTTCATCTCTGTTCGTCGCTTACGTTCAGCAAGTTTGTGAGAAACCCTCAACTCAGGTGTTCGAGAGTAGGGCTGGCTACCACCAGGTGAAGTGCCATTCTCCGATTGCAGATCAGCAACTTGGCGATGTTGAAGGGAGTGATGATGTGTCGATACTTGGAGTTCGGATGAGGCTCTTGACAGACGATTATTGGGGTCTGAAGGATCATCCAACCGTCGCTGGCCCTGTGGCATCCGCGACTCCGTAGTATACTGGCTACTGGCAATTGATTCGGTGAAAGAATTTCGGCGCGAGTCATCATTGAAAAAAGATGTCCCGTTCCTGTTCACGTTATCATCGGTAGCGTTAGGGTCCGCGGAAAAGTCCAAGGCCCAGGCCTGACCAGGAATAGCATGAGGGGCTTCTGCAATATCCCTTGATGGTGGACCATGGATCGGTGGTGCGGTTTTTTGCAGAATACCTCTAGTTGGCGAAATGGGGTCGCTGCTTGTTGAGAAGCGAGAAGATCTTGGAGAGAATTGGTCGGAATATCTAAAGCCAAGTGAGCCAAGTACAGGACGCTCTGGTGCGCCAGGGTTCCTCTGTTGCGCAAGTGATGATTGAAGTGATGTCGTCGATATATTATTTGATTGGTAGGGAGAAGCGCCAGATTGTCCAGACAGGCGCATATCGTTAAAGTTAGCACCCAGGCGACTATCAACCGATTCGCGGCGAGAATCTCCGTTGAAAGAGCGCGCGGAGTCGATTGTCTGCACACTCAATCGGTTTCCGCCTGCCATAGCCCCATGATGCTCAGGAATAGTAGGCGATACAATTGATGCCACACTCATCGCCCCCGAGGGTGAACTCAATTGATGGTGGTGAAGGCCATGCGCGACTGGGGATGGTGTCTTCTCAACTCCACATGAATCTGCTGAGCCAAGGTGGTGTGCACCAATTCCGTTGTGGGTGTTTGAAAGGCTAGAATCTGCAAGCGCTTGTTAATGAGTTGGTCCTCCTGACGATGACAACCGACAAAAGACAAAAAACTTGGGAAGCGATGCTTACGCTTTGAATTATTTTGTGAGGCGTAGGCGCTGTCTCTGTTGCTTGGTTCTTTACCTGTAGGCTCATTCAACATGCTCAAGATGGTTGTTGGTGGTTTCACAACCTGATGGCTGGATTGGTGGTGATGATCCATCGCGACTCAAAAGGACGTCGGACGTTGGCGCAGGCGCAGGCGTTGCAAATAAAGAAAGCGGGATGGGATATGGGGGGTGGATTCAAGGTTCTCGTCAGTCGCAACGCTACTGCTTGATAGCGATAGCGGTGTCGGTGTGATGATGACGGGGCAATGGGTTGCTGCTCAATAGTATCTAGGTAGGAGCAGGTGTGTTCAAAGCGTTCAAAGCGAGTGTGAGTGTGTCGTCAACGCTGCGTGCACCAAGCTTGATGTTGAGAGTTTAGGGTCGGATTGGGATGTTGGAGGGGAGGAACAACCAGTGCTATATTCGTGGGCGTGGCAGCTGGAGGCGGCGGGGCTAGGGGCCGACCTAGTGGAGCTGATTGGCCTGTTCGGCGGGGGCTTCCACGCGGTTTGGAGTCGGACTGGAGTCGGACGCTGGAACTCGTTGTTTCCACCTTCCGTTGGAACCAAGGACGCTGGGGGTGCTGGAGGAGATTCTCAAGGGAAGAGGGAGCAGTTGAGGTTGAGGTTGAACATAGGATACTTGCAGTAGTTCAGTAGTTTCAGTAGTAGGAGAGGGTGAGTGAGAGAAAGCGAATAGGGGGGTGTGGTGAGATGAGGATAGGAGGGGAGAGTGAGAGAGCCTGCGGTGCCTGTGTCTGTCTACAGTACTCGAGTAGGTTACGGTACGGGCAGTACTCAAGTACGGGGGGGGGGCAGAACGGAGAGCAGAACGGATGAGGACAGCGGGAGAGGAGTGTATTAAAAGGGTTAGTGGGAGGCACCAGAGAGCCACGGGTGTGCAAGGGGGATTCCAGGTTCATCGACCAACCCAGAAGATGCCACACAGCCAATGGCACGCCGATGCCGTCAAACCAGAGAATTCTAGGCAGATGATTCGCAGTGGATTGCAGCGGGATTAGCTTACGCTAGGTGGACGAAGCTCGTGGCTAGGCGTCCAGGCGTGCGGCGTGCCAGGCACTGGGGAGTCGGGGACGAGGGAGGGAACAAGAGGGGAAGGACGAACTTTCTTCAAGGCTCAGAGTTTGGGGGCTGGCTGCTGGCTGCTGGATGCTGGCTGCTAGCACGAGGAACGAGGAGCGAGGAGGGAGGAGCGAGGATCGAGGATCTACAGTACGGAATATCGACTTCAGAGACTTCAGAGACTCCAGAGACCTCACAGAGTCACAGCCTTCAGGGCCTTGGAGCTTTCAAGCCTGACCGGAACTTCTAAAGCCCACCCAATACCCAACAACTGGAGCTGGAGCTGGAGCTGGAGCCCAACACACAAACTGCCACTACCGGTACCTACGTAGACAGGACTACTAGACTCGTAGGTAGTCTCTACTCGAGTAGTCTCATAGTGTGTTGGTTCTTCGGCACTTCTACCCAAAAGAGACACCTCACACCTCACTCCTCACTCCTCATACTAACTGCTCATACTCACTCCTCATACTCACTCCTGGACTCCGGGACTCGGGGACTTACTACTGCTCTGTCACTTAGAGAGCGGAGCACACTGCACCAGGGCGAGTCCCCCAAAGGGCCAAAGGGCCCAGCCCAGCTTCCTGCCTCCTGCTCCTCCCCTCCTCCACTGTCTGCCTCCCGTCGATGTCAACCGGCGATTTGCACGGCCTACGTTCGTCACACAAGGCCCCTACCGTACTGTATGGGCCACGGCCAAGCCCTCAAAGGCGTGGAAAAGAAGGAGGTGCAAGAGCGTGCATCGCTCGCATGCTGAAGTGATTCAGAGTCCAAGGGAGCCCTGGTGCCGAGCACAGCAGACAGGGTTTCTACAGGGTTCTTCGGTTCACTGCCATGAGGTGGTTGCGGGGACACACGAGTGCCTGTGTCCTGTCCTGTCCTGTCCTGTCCTGTGCAGCCAGTGCAGGCTGTATCCTACCTGTGTCCCCCCAAAATAATGGAGACGAACACTAACCCACATAGGTCATAACTCAATACGGTCGACTTTAGTCACTTTACTCACTTTACTCACCTTTCTCAAGTAAATTTACTTACTCTCTACCGACGTAGTCAATTTGGTCACTTTACGCTCCGGCGACAAAACGTAATCGGTAATCCTCGGTTAGGGCGATTCAGGATGCAGCCTCGCAGGAATCGATGACAGTAGTGACAGGCTTCGGCAATGAGCGAAAAGTATATACTTATGCCGATGTTGATGTTGATATTGATTTGATATCGATACTATATCGCTTAATAGAGGCTCCTAACTCTACCTAACTCATCCAGTTGTCAAATTGCCTCCTACCAAACAACGGACCCTCCGTCATCAAGCGCTGAAGACCGAGGAAACGAAAGTCTGACGGCCCTCTTCCCCCCACCCCCCCTAGGTGTTCGCTTGAGCAGCTCAGCAGCCGCGATGGCCCCTGGAAAGCTTCCTTTCTCAGGCGGCCCCGCGAATTGGTCGAACGCTACCTTAAATCCTGTCTCTCCCTGGTAAAAGAATGGCAAAGCAGTAAAGGGAAAGGAAAAGGGACAGAGCACCTTTCAGGGACTTCCTGCACGTGCTCCGTACTGGTACCATGTCGCTTGCACGCAAGTAATCGATCTTCCAACGAGCTGAGGTGATCCAAATCCTATCACAATAATGACATCGACCGAAGGATTTGTGTAAGAAACAATAATACCCCGAAGCAACGCTAACAAGAAACTTAAGATGCCTTCCTTTCTTCATCTTCCAAAAACGTGGAATTGTATATTAATGACCATGGTTACGTTTACCCCCCTCACGGGCAACCACATCAACGTGCAGTATCGGGTTGTAGTGCAAGTGAACCTCTGCTTGTACAATCTCCACAACTTAGGAAGAAATAAAGTAGCACCAATTACTCGTGGCACTGACACATGCCGTTGACGGCGAGAGCGTAAAATGAGACCCTCCTTTCAATCCATTGTTTTCATTGTTCTAGGTCGTTCTTGATGTATCGGAAAACCTTCCACGGCGCCTATAACTTGCTTTTGACAGCTGAAATCCAATCCTCTCCGACGTCTGCAGCAGGAGAAGTAGCAGCTACGGTAAAAGAAAGTATTGAACTTTGCCTTTCTCGAATCTCGATTCGTGGCACTCGATGGGTACGGGAGATGTTTCTCTCAACGGCTCTTTTAAAGATGGTAATGATCGACACGGTCTTGACTCTTGAGAAACATCAGATTGGGTGGTGGGTGGTAAGACATCTTGGGGGGTTTATTCGGTGTTACTGTAACTTGACCATCTGGTTTCTTGCAAGTTCGAGTACGGAGGAGTACCGTACCTCGTACTGTCATGGCATGACCATTTATTTCCATTACCATTGTTAATCAATTAGAGGTTAGAGGCACTTTAATGCTTGAACCATACTGCGTGAGTCCTTATGGTAAATCCATGGGCTAGCCAATTCATTGATTTTGGCTCGATACAAGGTTTTGTACTTCCCGAGGTAGCTCACATATACGTATATACGCTCCGTCATACGGACAAGTATGTATTGTACAAGTAAGTAATTCGGGGAAAGGGCCGGTTTGTGGATGGATGGTTGAGATCCACCAGCTTGTACGGAGTATTATTGCACTCTCTAGACTTCTACAGTAGCCCTCTCTCAACAGTGGATGTGGTCCGATGTTTGTAGTGCAACTTCTTGGGAAACTTTCATGGTCATCTAGCGCGACTACTTGGGAGGTAAATTACACGGTTCCTGACTTTAGGTGTTTCAGAATCTGTACTCAGGTACTGGCTCCGGAGAAACGTCCTGGTTGGGTGGTTAGCTAAGCTTCGTATGCCTGCGATGTGTTTCCCGATTTCGACATCTCAATTGTACTCGTCGTACTCCGTACTTTACACAAGCGCCTCCCCCCTACTTCATCCAGCAAGTTGTAAGCGAGGAAGCTCCTTTACAAAGGACGAGTCTACGAGCGGAGGATGGTTAAGGATGGTGCTCAGAGTTACGGTACTCGTACAGGCTCACACCCTCCGGTACGTAGGTAAAGTCATGAAAAATTGGTACGGAGTATGTTTCTTAATAGTCTTGTGTCTTGGGGGGAATCGGGGGGGGGCTGTTTTAGACTTTTCCCCGTCCAAAATTCGGCTTCAAGCTGCCGAGTACCCGATCGAGGATCTCTTCGTAACTGGCAAGCCTCCCATGTAAATCCCCCCCGAGACCTATCGACCTTGTCCCAGCGATTGTCCCAGCGATTGTCTAAAAATGGCAGGTCACTGATGAAGGAATTCTCACAGGGGCTTCCCCAATTTCAGGGTATCGGGGGCATTTAGAGTGCAAATCACCGAGATGTCGTCCTCGGCTGGGGCATGCGGCAGCATGGCTGAGTGCGCTGAGTGGTCACGGCTCTTCTCCATGATCCTTTGGATCTTTGGATCTTTGGATCTTTGGATTTCCAGGAATGAATGAGGTCTTTGGCTTTCCGCCTTGCCTTGTCGAGGACCCCGAGCGAGAGAGAGCTTAGACGAAATCCGTCGCTGCGAAGCGAAGCCGTTCGCAGCCAACGACAATCACAGTCTCCAATACGCCACATCTGGATTCTTTTATTTGGGCATTGCCGAGTATTGATGCATTCGGAATTGCCATGACATCTGCGGAGTATCACTATCACCTAATTGTACGGAGTATTCCCATTGTCCCGAGTACTGCTAGTTACACATCCAGCCACTGCAGTTGCAGTTGAAATAGAGATCGCTCCAGCCTTAACCGTCTTCGCATACCCCTCTTCATGCGATACCCTCACCGGCCATGAACGTGGCAATTTGGATGATCAAAGTCGATCCGTGGACGATCTGATCAGCCGTCCATGAGAAAAACGTGTGATGCCATATTTCTGGTACGGATCGACGTGCCTGATGGGTGGGTGGTGGATGGAGCAATGCAATGCAACTTTCTCGACATATTGCACATATTGTGAGCCAGATCCCGGAGAAATTGCCTTTTCTACCATGTTACCGGAATACTCGAGGACTCGCTCGTACAGAAGTGACGAAGTCGCTTCACTCGTGGTGGACTGCTGCTACTTTCCTGAATATCCCGAGAAGGTTTGCTTCGATGCTCGTCCATTGAGAAACTGTAACTGTATCTGATTAGCAGGTGGAAGTCGTGTGGAAGACAATAAGGTTAGGGCTCTCGCAGGTCTAACTTTTCTCCATGTGTTCTCTGGAATAATTCCGCTCTAATCTATTAGAGTATTTACCAAGAGCAACTACAAACAGTTGTGTGGATACGATAGTCGGATCACCTAAATCAGCACAGTTCCCTGTAGTAGTTACAGGTACGGAGTATTATCCGCTCGCTACTGCTGTCTTTGGAAAAGGCAAAAGCTTTTTCTCCTTAAGAAATGTCAAAGTCGTGCGATATCCACGGCTGCATGCAGCCATATGAGTTGACTGAAGTCTAGAAGGGGGCTAGAAGGAACCTTCAAATGATGACAACCGGTGGTGCTATCTATATTCTTAATAAACTCCAGAAGCTTGTGATATCACTGCTATATACTTGAGGCACTGCCACATGCACGACATTACTCGTTGAAACCTTGCCCTATTAAGGCAGAGGGTATAATATACAACTCGTCCTTTCTCGATTAGCATACTCGGTACAGAAGCCTCAAATTGACTTTCGTAAAGCCGTCAATGATCAATCCAATATTTCCATGGCGTAAGGGCAGCATCTCCGACCCCGCGGGCCCGCAATAATAATTTTTCCTTTTGCACTGTCGCTCATTTTTCTTGCTTTACTCAGTGCTTCTCCATGGAAAAAGAACCCTTTTTGCGACGTCAATATTGGCTTGATACTAACTTCAGCCATAGAACTCCGCCTTTTTTTTTCTTCTGGAAAAGTACGCTTTGGGCATATGTGTTTTCATCAATCGCCTTCCCTGCGAAGCCTCTAGTTGTACGAGTACAGAAATTGTCAAGTGGCGAGAACAAAGTAGTGGAGCTACTTCTTAATTCGTACTGGCACACTTCTATTACACAACGTGAGATTCCATCTGCATCTTGGTGACATGGTCTGTGTTGGTTCCAAAAAACGGGTACATCCTATCATTTACCAGCTTACCTCCCGATGACCAGAAAGCGGCGGTAAAGATTTCAGCTTTTGTAAATCCTGTTGTTCTGACCTTTCAAGACGTCAATTGCTATGCGACGACTTGGATATGAATCTTGTTGGTTTTCTGAAGGCAGCTAGAAAACTCAAACAAAAATTTTATATGAGAAAAGAATAACGAAAGCTATTTACCTCGACCTTTTCTCAATCCTCTGCACCGTGTTTGTCCTACCAATATACATACGTACTCACACCACCTCCGCTTTTTGCCCCGCAAATTCTAGAATGCACATACGACAGTAACGAATTCGCTTATTCCGTGCTTCTTCTTCTTCTTTGCGTACACAGCAACAGCCCCTGACTACAGGAGAACAAAAACGTTCAGACCAACCTCTGTACATCAATAAAAGCGTGTTAGAATAATGTCTCGGGATATATACCCTCTCCCCTCTTACAATCAGGGACTAGCATAGGAAGACAGACATCGGGGTAATCTCAATGATCGTACGAATACCTAGGTAACGGTGACACAGTCAAAAAATGGAACACAACATGTTGTCTAACTGCAGGCACCAGCAACCATGCTTTAGCCATCCAAAAACAACGACAGACAGACAGACAGACAGACAAATAGCTTTTGCACATCTTGCCACCTCCACATTTGTTCGTCCTCGTTTTCTGTACGTATTGCGACGGCTGTTACGTGCATATCCATATTAGGGTTCCAACCTCAGACGGATCATGATTCCGGTGGTATGTACTGTACTGAAGGTGGAGCAGCGAATGAGATCTTGTGTAGAGTTTAGGCTAAGATGATGGGGTTGGGTATGCTGCGAGTTATCGGCATTTAGAGAGAGACTCGAATGTTATTGGTCTTGCTTGTTGATATTGCTGACACTGCTGACATCAATGGGTCGTCGTCTCATCTGGAGCTCTGACGGGGAGAATGTAGTGTGAAGTCCGATTTTCTTCACAGCACGTATTGTACTCGATGTACGAGTGTGGGTGAGTGCACAAGACATTTATTCCCGCTTCGTTCTTTCCTCTTCTAGAAGCAATGAAATAGCGCAGGTAGCCGTCTGGTGTTGTCTCAAGCGCGGATGCAAAGTCACCTTATGTATACAGACCCCCCCTTTCCGTCCGGTTGTGGGTTGTGGGGAATGGCTCGAGTCTGTGCTCGATGCTTGATGTATCGGAGGAGATAACGTGGGGTTTGCTGGTGTGGGAGGTCACTGCGTATGTGATGTTGTTACGAGGCCTCCATGTGTTCATTCTTCCGGGGGCACAGTACGTGATGGGAAGAGCTAGATGTGCAACAGTGCAAAGTTGTAAGTTGACTTTCTTCACTCGAGTCAACAAACTAGAAAGGTGAGCAATGAAATTTCCTGCTCGAGACGAAGTGCTTACCCTGATACCTTTCCCCATTCGGTATTCTTGACCAGCTCATCGAGTATTTTCCAAGCATCAGCTCATCGAGGCTTTCAATCGCCATGCCGATCTCCATCTTTGTCGCACTGCTGAGAAAATGGTGACACTCAGATCCTGTATCTATCCATCCATGCCGTGATCCTTTGCACAAGGAAACGGAAAGAATTCCTTGAATTTATGAACTCATGTCTGCGTGTGCTTGTATACATATGTGTACTGTACGTAGAAGGAAAAGAAGTATTCTGTAGGACGAGGGGTGAAGTAGTGGGGAACTGATTTACGGAAGTATGGGACGTCTGTTTATTTTCTCTATGACTGGAAACTTTGGAATTGATTTTTCCTCTCTTAAAAGGGAATTTTACTTGTAATTCTTGGAGTATTGTTATTGTCGCGTTCTTAAACTCTATTTCTCGCTTCAGTGTTATCCCCCTTATCCCCCTTTTACGACTTCGCTTCGCGGAAGGCTCTTGGTGATTGAGTGAATTGTAAAACATTTTTGATACAAGAAACTATGGGGTAATATTTCGTGCGCGAGCTTGACCTTCTCTTTTACTGAAATTGCGGTCAAGTTGTGGCCTTGCTACTGTAATTTTACTTGGATTTTACTAAGCCACCTCAAAACCCGTTGTAAAAGCTTCGGGTTTATGGGGATTATCAGGGAAATCAAGTACTTGAACATACTTTCGCAGCTCCAAATTGACCTCAGAACCATTCTCTTTCACCCCGGCAACCACGGAGCCCGATATCATAACTGATGGTTGCACTTCCGACCTGTAATGGTCCATGCCACAATTTAAATATGCCGCGTAATGGTTTATACAAGTTACCTACGGAAGTCCGAGTCAAACTGCTGATCAGATAAGCCCACTAATATACCTGTATGACAAAGAAAAGTAGTCGTGGTAGATAGAGCTGAAGAGTATGCCTTGCAAAACTTCTAACTTTTCCTTTACCATCGGACTACAAACACCGAGTGATGTTGGCAAAATCCTTAGTAACGCCAACTTTCCAATCAGCGAATAGCGGACGAAAAGCCGACCCAGCAAAGGGGTTCGCAAGGTATTTATCGCCGCCCCTCGAGTACAGAGATAGGATCCAATCCAACCCTTGCTCCTTAACGCCGTCACCGAGTCTGCTGGAGAGCGGCACGTACCAGCATACCAACACAGGCACAAGGTTGTTCCAACACAGATCAAACTCCGCTATTGGAGAGGCTGCTGGAATTATGTACTGTACAAATATCTATTCCTCCGGCAGGTACCTCGCTTCGCACATCTGTACGTAAAAGGCCCATTTGGGGGTCCCTATCCTTCCGATGGACATACATGATGCATGCATGTCAGCCCACCGCGCATCGCAGCTTTCTCTGCTTTTTAATTTATACATGTGGATCGCACGGGTCAGAAGGCCCGTGTGCATGCGTCGGGATGGAAAAGTGCTGAAGACATGGCCTGTAAAGAGGGGTGTGAAGAAATTCCATGGGTGATATTTTCGACAGCCACAATGCGTGTAAGAGGCGTGACTTTTACGTGGTAATGTTGGGTGCGCAGGTCACATTTTTTGGAGGAGCATCGTATGGTTAATATCTTAGGTGGCAAGCAGGTTATTACGTCCGGTTGTACATAGTGGGGCATTGGCGGAGTATCGATACAGTATCTGATGGAGATTTGAGAGACATACCATACCGCATCGAGATCAAGATCGTGAAAATCAATCGCTCCTTTTTGTCTCGTGGGGTATGTACGTACGTTGGTGATCATACTTCTCACCGACGGTTGACTGAATGTACATGTGCGAAGACAGGGGTTGGTTGGTGTGTGGGAATCTGTAGCACTACGATGGAGGGTAGCTTTAACTCCTGGGAAATGTAACTTGAGAATTTTACAAAGGGGCTGTGTACTCGAGTACTTATCTAAAACTAGCTCTCTCGTTGTACACGGATGGCAAAACCAGATGCTGAATTTGAACAGCCCTCTGAGAATGGACTGAGGACATTCAGGCTAACACTTTGTCAGCTTTTGAGTAGAACAATTCTACGTAGTTCATTCATGTGAAGCAATAGGAGGCCTAGGTAATATGAATATCATGAATGTAGCACTTTTTAGATATTCGACCTCCAAGCGTGAAACTGGCAAAAGAAATAGAGGCATGTAAAAATACGAAGCTCATCTTGAAGGGTTTGAAGTTGACTTCTTACATCCGCTTCTCCTCTGAGTTAGCCAGCACTATTAAGACGATAGATTTGACAAATAGAAGGGCAATGATCGTAACGTTCAACTGCATCACCTGAGTTTTAGGTTTCGTCAAGCCAGTTATACAGGTGAAACCATTTAGTCCTTAATTTGGGAGATTTACTTGCTCGTAAAACCCAAAAAAGCCGATATGGGCCTAGCGCGAGCAGCGAGAATTTTGAGAATAAGTATCTAGCTTTGGACGAATCTTTGGTATATTCATTCTTCTGTGACATCCGTACGATTACCCAGAGCAGGCTCTCTATACCACGGATCCTCAGATCCCTGTCTTGGAAAATTGACCTGTTCGCAGACAGGTTGGCTCAACAGCCACTCATTGAACCTAGCATGATTCCAGCCACTCTGCCAAGTTCCATCGTCATCTGAATCTTTCATCTTTCCTAATCGAATACTTCTTCCAAGATGACATTTACCATGAAACCCGTATTGAAAACATTCCTTATCAGCTTCACAAGTTTTTGCGCATTCTTCGAACGATTTTGCCTTCGACAGTATACCACCCGTCTTCCCAAATTCTCCAGGATCGGATGCTAAATTGTCCCAGTTTTCTCGCTGTGCTTGTGCCATTACCGAGCCGAGTGTTAGACTTTGGAATAGCTCAATATGTGTAAGAGGTTCCTAAAACAAAATTAGTTTATTACCATTTCAGCAAGTAACAGGAGACATACCGATCGATTGCCTCTTTGCTCCTCATATTCAGAAAGTTCAGTCATATCGGCTGGACTAACATGATGCAATGTAAACGCTGGTCGACACAAGTATTCAGGGGTTCCGGGGCCAAAAGGCATCGACTGAGATGTCTCGCCACTGAACGAAGGCCACACATCTTGCAATTCTATTCCGTGTTCCTTCAAAGCGAGACCAAGTACGAGATCACCGCAGCAGCGCTCGTGTGTCTTGGTATCCCATTGAGCAGCTGTGCCATTGTTCTGGGATACGTTAGCGAGAAATTTTCTAGTTGGTCGAAGAGAAAGGAATGAAAGAACAGTTCGCATGCTTGCATTGTTTTCCGAAATTCTAACGCAATTAATCACGTTGAACTAGAGACAATTCAAGTCTAAAACAAGTAAGATAGTAAGATGTTTCTAATGTTCGTAATACGCTTTTCAATTTTAACAGCAAGATAGTACAAAAAATACTTTTAGCCGTCATTTTGGTTTTCCAAGGCAGGGGGTTTCCTTAGCGCCAGGGCAAACAACGGGGAAGATGTAAATCAAGGAAATATTGCCTACCTTAACTACAATCTCATACATGGCAGCCTTCGACAAAACGATTCCAGATCCACCATGAGCAAATCGTTCACCTGAGATCACAACCTCAGAACCAAAGTACGACTTCTTCATGGGATCCATGGTTTCTAGCCACTGAAGCAAATTGGACCAGAAAACATAAGTGTCGGCGTCAATAAGGACGTACCAGTCCATATCCGGCTTCATTGCCCATGTCTTTTCGAGGGTGTGTATGAACTTGTATTTATCCAACGTCCATGCGTCTGGGTTTTTGGCACCTTTCCTAGAACTGACATCTTCACCGTTTCGCCACCGCTGATATTGCTTGTTGTAGAAGTCAAAGTCTGGGTTCGTTTCGGTCACTGAGGCCGGAATGGTATCTAAAGCATCGTGGACATGGAATTGTCTCAGATCCTGCTCGAGGTCCGAGAAAAACAAGACGTTCTTCGCACATCGAAGTGCTGTTTGAATCTGCGCTGGTATCTTCTCAACCGCTTCCGAAGCACCTGTCTTGATCGATACCACAACCTTTTGTGAGGCCGGGATGTCGATACATGATTCCGAGTTCGTGGGGTATCGAAAAGAATATGTGGGCAGCTCTACTTGTATCCTAGAAGATTCCCCTAGCAACCTCGTCTTGGCTGAAAATGGCAGGAGATAATACGCAGAAACAAGAAATATTCCGGTGATGAAAATCTGGAGCTTGGTGAAAGGGGATCGGACCCCCCGTATCATCGTTCTGCCGTCTAGTCCACGAACAGGAACAAGCAAAAAAACAACTTATCGAGGAACAAGTAAATCAATGACCGAAAGGCACGAAAGGCACGAAAGAAGTCGAGGCAAACAGAAAAACAGAAAAACAAATCATGAAACGCCGATGCTAACACTTGCCCAAACCCAGGGGGAGGGTGCGTGTTGACTATGTAGAGTTCAACATCGCATCCCGCGCTCCAGGCAACAGAGGGAGGAGGGGGTAGGAGGAGGTAGGAGCTGAATTGTGGTGTTTTGAGGCGCGGCTAACACAGCTATCTCGGTGAACCCTTGCATATTTCGCACATCCAGGGGCGATTGAGGAGATCATTCGCTAAACTAGAAAAAGATCCACTTTTTTGGGGCTCACTGCCGCTTGTCAGATTTGTCAGACGGGGGCCGCTTACCACCTGCCGCCTTTTTTTAAAAAAATAACAAACTAATTCCGAAAGGCCAAAGTGTCATTTGTGGAATTTCCACCAGGAAAATTGGGCGTCAAAGGAGAAGAATACCAATTGTTGATTGTTACGAACTATTTACATCAACGGTAGAGGCGGGTAAGAAGAAAAACAGAATGCGCACCTTTTCGACTTTAACTTTCCAAACAAACGAGTTACCAGGAGGGTCGGTGAATTAGGAGGTAGTCCTCATAGTCTTCGATGGTCTCGTCGAAGAACTTTCTTTCTTTCGTTGAAGGGTAGACTCCCCCCCTTGGGGCTCCTCCTTTCTTTTCTTTCCATTTGCTTCCTTTTTCTCCTTCAAGGCCATTCCATCTATTTCATATTCAATAGCAATATCTAGCCTCTTTTCTTTGAGGGAGTCGTTCCTTCCTTATCAGAGGTTCAAAATTAGCATCATAAGACCTTGTACATTCTGCAAGCATTTGCGCGTCTTTCTTCATTGCTATCTGATGAGCCTTATGCAAGCAAATTCCAGAAGAGTTCTCTTGGAAATGTTGTAGCCAAATGTCCTCTCTTGGGGTGACTGTCTCATTCGTAGACTTTCGTTTTAGCACGAGATATTGTCCCTCAAGATGGGTTCCGTAGGCCAATGATCCCTTGTTGTGAGACACAACTATTGGGTATGGTGACTATGGCGCTTCCCCTATGAGAGTGTTCATACGGTCCTGAAGTTGTTGTGTTTAGTTCTTTACCCAGAGATATGATTTGTGGTCTCGCTCTTCTGTGCTCTCTGATAGAGTTCTGGTCGTTGGATGGGCCGAAGGAGTAGTCAGAGGGCTCATTTTGTCGATTTCCAAATTGAAACAGTTGGTACAATGTGGAATCGCTTGGGGGTGATTTAAATAGTAAGGGAATCGTGGTAAAGTAAAGGATGAAAATAATGAAAGCTGAAAAAGAGGAAAGAAGTGTTGGAAGAAGCCATGAGATCTGGGGCCTTTTGCCATTAGTAGAGCACTATTCCTTAGTTGTGCAATATGATGCTCTTTTACGTCTTTAGGTGATTGAGTGGATGTAATTAAAAAAAATCAGAATATCTCTGAATTTCTGACTAGCCTATTGGGAGGACTATGTGGGCCTTTGTACATCTCTCATCATGTTAACACTTGACTTATACTTGGATAATCTAAGTGCTCTTTCCGTCAAATTGGACAAATCTGGGTTGCAAAATCCTGCAGCGAAGCAGATATACATCACTTACTCTACCAGGAATAATTTCTTTGAAAACCAAAGACCACCCATTATGGATTTTATCCTCAGCGACGACATTCAAAAAAGAAGAAAATGGTTTCAGTTACAAGGACGTTCACTTAGCGTCAGTACAGAGGTATCACAACTCAAACAAGCAAACGGTGTATTCTGTCAAACATTTATCCAAAGTATCTGAGGTATCCCAAGTTAAGATTTCCAATGCACTGCTATCGTTTCCTTCTCATCGGCTCCCAATGACCAGGCATATGTCTCAAATACAGATTCCTCCTGGCCTTCTCCTGTTGCTCATCACTGCCAATCCTCCTCGCCCTCTCTGTAAAATCATGACTCTGAAACTGAACAACAACCAATGCAAAACTTCCTCCTGTCAATAAATCACACAAAGCCTGCATCTCTTCGTCCGACGCATTTACATTTTCCCGATAATATGGAGTAATCACATCGTAAAGGTCCAACAGTTCCTTTGGATCTTGGTATCCATATGGTTCGCTTGGGTATTGTTCTTTGAAGGCACGGCTCAAGGCTAGAATACCACAACAGCTCGTGCGACCTGCAAGATGTGTACCATTCGGGAGACTTATCCAGTCGGCTTTGTTGAAATCTGTAACGTACCACGAGAATGCATCTTTGGACATGGGTTCTTCAGCTATCTCGCCTGGCGCTCTGAAATCTAGTGGAGTGGCGGGTATCACTCCATAATCTAATGTTTGAGGCGGTGTGCTTGGAGGTGTTGATAGTGAGGGCGTTGATTGATATTTCTTGACTGGTTCCGAAAAGTGCCGTAAATCTGGTGGGAGCGGTACTGAGTTTCCCTCATGTACACCCCCTTTCTTGTGTAAGTAATATGCCCAACATCTTAGAATATTTGTAATCATTTTCCGACATTTTGGAAAATGATTTGAAGCTTGTAATAAGTCTTGCGCAATAATTGAGGATTCATAACATAGTAAAAAGCTCGGAATACTTACCAGAAATTGGTAATTTGTCGTTTGGTTTTTCTTCTGGCAAGTCTGGAGGTGGTGTGAAAAACGATCCTGGCCGCGAGGTTTCTGAAATGGCTACGTGCTTCTTTCTCTCAAGACTACGGGAGTATATCGTGTTCGGCGTGGGACCTTGCCGTTGTCCAGGCGGTTTTCTGGATCTAAAAGAGCCGTTTTTTGGAGTGGCATGCTTTAAAACTCGTGTTGGCGGGAATTGAGACCGCTTTGAGGGTATGAAAAAACTCGATCGCCGCCTTTCCACAAGACGATGGGGCTTTGTGGACCCAGATGTCATTCTGTTACTAGAAGGTTCTGGTGAACTGATGTTGGAATGTTGTTGTGATATGGAAAGTAAGGTTTGGTCCGCATCTGAAGTAAACATTTAGTAAAAGGTTACTTTTCCATGTGCTATTTAGTATCTTGGGTACACATCTCAACGAATGATATATTAGCTTACAGGTTTGTGGCTGTTCTTGGAGATTCATCCCTTTCTCAAAAGTATCAGTGATACCGGTCGCTCTTCGCTTGGCGTGGTTTCTTCGAATTATTTCTTGATCCTCTGCAGAAGACTCAGTAGTGCGCCTCTTTCTTCTGGACACTCGATCCGAGGAATTATCTTGAACTTTTTGGTTCGTGTTGCTTTCGGTCATCATCTGATCCAACTTCTTCCGTCTATTGTTGAGCCAAAAGTCAATATTTTCACGGTTTTGGCCCATCGCAAACATGAGGTGAATCAATCCTGGAGTTCCTAGCTTGCCGGTTTTGGTGGTTTCCCAGTTTTTGATTGGGAATTTGTCGGGATGTTCAACACACACTGCCGCGAATTTGACAAGATCAACACAAAAGTCGATCCAGTGTGAGATTTCTTCAAGATCGAGTGATCCGGCAGATTGGCGAAATTCTATAGTCTCAGGAAATCCTTCCCCTCGAGTGAGACTTGTGAAGTTGACTAGGCGATTGCGGTCTCTGTTTAAGTTTGTGGTACTATCTGTTGACCAACACATCAACCGAGACAATGACTCTTTAGATTTGATGAATTTGAAGTGGCCACGTAGTTGACTAATGGTGTACTTCTTTGCAAGGCCGTCGGTAGAATGATCAAACTTAGTTTCATCGTCAAGCATCCACCAGAGTCGGTTACTTTCGAGAATATTTTTACTTGATGGATGTCCAGGTCGTCGATGTATTGGATGTAACATACTAATGCTTTCTTCGTAGACGATCAACAGAAGAGCCAGTTCTTTCAAAACTCGAAGGTCTTTTGGCGCTTCGACGTGAACATGTAGTCCGCATTGGTTGGTGATAAAGGCGCCGTAATTATCCTCCGCAAGACCGACTGTGGCTTCCAAGAGTTGACCAATTTGGACTTTTCCATCTTTATCATCAGTATTGAAAACTGGAGAGACCAGCTCCAAACCATAAGAGTCCCACTCATCTAGCAGAGTCTGCTTGTTTGGAAGGTTTGCCGATATTTTATATGATCCGACTCCACAGATCTACAACCCACAGAATTGAAGTCAGCATACCACTTTCTATACTTGGTCGAGCAAGGATAAGGTGAGAATGATCCAAGGAAAAGACGCAAAGTTGGAAAGTCTCTCAACTCCAAAAGATTTCAATATAAGAGCTTCCATTGGTATGAAATGGGACCTACAGTATGATCTGGCGCTATCAACCACATATCATAAAGCTTTTCATTTTTATCCTTTGAATAAAGAGTTCCGCAAAGCTTTGTGGGAATATGTGGACACTTCTCGTCTAAGTGGCGTTTGAGGATTTCTTGTGGTTCCAATTTATACTATTTCACTGGTCAGACCTGTCACATAATATATGATTCTTACCAGACGACCAACAAGACACTTACAGGTCTCAATCTCCTGGTATACTTATCTGAAACCCCCCAGCTGTTATAGACATGCCCCGACAATTTCTCAGGGTCCATGCGCGAAAAATGCGGATACACCTCCCTTATAGCATATGGGATATTCTTTTTGATTGTGTTTATGCCTAGGTGCTGTTCCAGTTCGTGCTCGTGGAAGGCGTAAACGAATTCGAGTTCCACGCCGTAATTCATGGTGTCGGGATTTTGGCGTTATTAATGATCGATAGATTTCAAGTATTAGTGGACGAAATGGATGTTGTGATAAAACGCTAAGAAAGGCGTAGAAGTTCGGAAGGATATAAACTGATTGAGGTGGTTGTTCTTGAAAATTGACTTCCAATAGACTGAGAGAATTGCTGGTAATTGAAGTGTTGGGAGGACAGGAAGGACATGAATATAAATAGAAGTACATAGAATTGCTAAATTACAGTTGAAGCTTCCAATGAATACTCGAGTAACGTCGTGAGAAAAAAAGACAGAATACTAGGCCCTCAACTAACAAAGACGGACAGCCACCAAAATCGCCACCAACGGGAACGTTAATCTCTATTTGGGATCTTGAACAAAGAACAGAAAACGGCCGCTAATTTTAGGCTAAGTGCGGGTTTGCAAGATCATCAAATTGCGCCATACCATCTAAAATATTCTAGCAACATTTATAAACGGCAAGTTCAATCTTCCGCTTATTGAGGCATCATCATATTTGAAAGTGTGACATACCAGTATTTTCATCTCTTAAATTCGGTTGGTTTGACTAACCAAGTCAAAACAGATGATGCAAAGGTAATAGTTTCGTATTCCCAAGTTAACTATTAGTTGTGCATACCGCGTAAAAAAGTTCAAGGGGCACTGCTATCCCCTCGACGCCACACATATGGCGTCGAGGGGATAGTATAGCAGCGCCAAGCCTCTAGAAATTGGAGCTACCACGCGAGTGCTCAAATCGCATAGAGCTACTTGAGTGGGTACCTATTCATTCGTCCATCGTATACATCAACAAATTCATCTAACAAATGAAATTGTGCGAAGAAGATTGAATACAATAATAATTCACCGAAAGTACAGTACGTCTATCCAAGAGAATAGCGAGTTTATCGTCTCAATTACAACAAGGAGCAACAACTTTAAGCAATCCATACTCTATTTATTAAAAGACCTCCTAAACTCATCTTGCGTAACAACAATTATCTTATTAAAGGCATGAGGGTCGCGAAAAAGATAGACTCAGGTTCCAATGGCGCTTTGGCAAGTAACGTGATCTGGAGATTTTATTGGTCCACGAAGTTTTGAGAACTAGTGTTTCGACCATAATTTTTTATTGAAAGATTCCGATGGAAAGAATAGGAAGTGTCTTAATATCGTCGATAGCAGAGGATGAACGTGCCGAAATCGGATTTTGTTATGGCTACTTCCAACCCGTGTTTCCTGCGAATGCCATGCAGACAACATCCAGAAGCGACAAAAAGCCAGAGGCATAACCCTTTGCCAATGTGTGGTAAGGACTGCAGAAGTACTCGAGTAAGTTGGATGCATTAGGAGCTACTGCAAAATAGAATCTCTTGATTATCGCGAGGCTCTTAAGTGTGTGGCAACTGCTGAGGCACGAAGGAAGGATATCAAGATATTAAATAAAGTAACCGGACTTTGCAAATAAAATTAACAAGAACTAGAGGGGGAATATATTTATGGCCCAGACTTTGAATTAGCTAGGAGAGGTATCTCAAACATGAAAAGCCCTGGCAATTAATCACTGGTAAATTCGTACATGCACAATATTCGCAATTATGCCTTCTTTGTATCTTTCGCGCCACCCTTTTTCTCGTCATCTTCTTCTTCCTCACTCTCCTCACTCTCCTCTTCCTCGATGCTCTTGATGTCCTCGGCACTCGCAGTACTAATCGACGAACCCCTATGTGTCAAAACAGGGGGGACGAGCTCCGTAGGCTTCCACGCCGTACTGTTAGGACTTTGTATAGATTCCAATTTATTAGGCGAATGGCGCGCTGGTGAAAGCATTTCAGCCAAGGATGAAGTAGGGCTTTTTCGCGAAAGTGTAGAGGTAGGACTTTGTATGGCGGCGGCTTCTGCTATCGAGAGCTTTTCCAGAGGCAGATCTGTGACGGAAAGAGGAGATAATTTTGGGAGTTTCTCTGGTTGTTTCCCTGCCTTCACTGGTGCCTTCTGGGGCGCCTTTCCTGTCTTCAATTGTGCCTTCTTTAGTTCCCTTTCTGGAGCCTTTTTTGTCTTCTCTGCCTCTTTCGCAGGCCTCGCCTTCGCAACCGAGCTCACAGTCCCCGCCACTTTCTTCTTGCCATCCAAAGCTTTTTGTGCTGCCTCGGCGCCGGCCTGTCGCAATGCGGACGCCATCGATGGTTTTTCCACTGCAGCAGGCGGTTTCGCAGGCGCGATGGCTTTGGCAATTGTGGGGGGAGTAGTCTCAGGCTTCTTTGGTTCTGGTGCAACGGGAGGCTTTGGTGCAGCGGGGGGGTTCGCGGCAGCGGGAGTCGTCTCAGGCTTCTTTGGTTCTGGTGCAACGGGAGGCTTTGGTGCAGCGGGGGGCTTCGAGGCAGAGGCAGAGGCTGAAGGCTTTGCCATCATGGTTTTAGCTGGCGCAACGAGGTTGGAGGTTCCGACGATCTTGACGTGTTGTTTCATTTCGCCATACTCATTCCATTCTTCGATTTCGACGAGGTCCTAGGACTATTAGCTATGCCTGGAGTCATGGTGGGGAGACGAATCGTACTCCGAGTACTTCTCCCATCTGCACAAGGCCAGGTATCTTCCTAACTCTCCCAGTCTCATCCTTTCCTGCTCTCCGACCCCATATCATGCGTGCCTTCTCATCGGTTGCGATATCGAGTGCGATAAAGGGAATTCGGTTGGCTTTCAGAATGGTCTCCAGTCGTGAAGTCGCTGTGACAATGTGTGAGGAACCTGAGGTCAAGGAGGTGTAGAGGTAGAGCGAGGGATCAGACGAGTAGGATTTGGGAGCACTCAAGTCGGCCATCTTGTAGTCTGCTAGATGTAAGTGTTGATGATTTCGTTAGTTACTTAGTTTGTAGTTGCGGAGAAGTAAGAGTACTGAAGGAAAGGGAGAGAGAGGGCGAAAGGGGGGTTCTGGAGGGAGAAGGGAGACAGTAGTCTGTGGTGGGTAACAACCCCAGTTTCACATTTGCGTGAATAACTATCTGTGACCTCTGGTGCAGTGGTGGTGGCCTTCAGACCTTCAGACCTTCTTGTCACCAAGACATCTTCATAGGAATCACCTTCACTTGGCTGATAGCCCATAGGAATCATCTCCAGCTCCAGCAGATGTCATGCCATTGGTATCCCCCTCCATTTTCATGTAGGGTGAGAAATTGTGGTGCTGTGCTGTTTGCTGGCACACAACCCCTGTCATGTCCTGTCATTCCCTATCGCTCAGTATCAATATCAACCCCTCCCCTCGCACCCCCCTCGCACCCCCCTCCTACCCCCCAACGTCCCCTCACCTCTCGCCCTTTATTGTGGAGCCTGAACACACACTCGTCATTGTACGAGTACCTGTACCCCAAATCTCCGAGTTCGTACTTTACCTAGGTATGTATTCCATATAGACCCACCACCCCTTCAGCACTCTACCTACTCCGTACTCGAGTAGCAGAGCGTCGGTTACAAGTAGATGACGCAGACTTTCTCCGAGGGCCACTACCGGAGTCGCTACTAGAGTACGCTCGCAAGTAATACTAAAACCCCCTGGATATAATCCTCTACCAACATTTTTCAGTGAAGAGCTTTTTAATATTTCTTTCCAATTCCTACCAGCTTTTGTGACTTCACACGTTTATATATTCCAGTTATTGTATCGAATAATCTACCACTCCCATCGACAAGCCTCGGCACTATGTTGTATACTATTCCAAGCTGTACAACGACCAAAAGATTGCCTCCATCCCAAGCGGTTCGCATTGATTAAAAAGCAACAACGGGCCCAGTCGGAATCTCCAGAATTCGAATGGCAGAAGAGGCAATTGCCTTCACTCTACCAAAACCCCCTTTGACAGATATAATTCATTCCTTACTTTTTCCACGTAATAGACAAGAGTAGGTACTGTACAGTCCAGTGACAAAGGTAGCAAGATTTTATTTCCAGAGTATCGACTAGTATGTTACGGGGTATTTTGCAAGGCAATTATTATATCAATTGTTTATTTCCACAGGTTCTATGAACGCACTACGTCCAGCTAGCTATGAGTTGGGGCTGTACTGCCAACGGATTACCCGGGCAGTGTCCTTCACGCTGCACTGTGAAGGATTCATAAATATCACGTTTACGACATTCTTCTCTCATTTGACGGGTACATAATACTTATTCCATTAATGAAATATTGCAGTCATCGTTTGTTCCCCCTCCCCTCCCGGATGACGAGTTCCGTTGTCGTCGCTCTCTCGGTCTTGCTCTGCTATTTTAACACCTAACATTCTTGTCCACATGCATCACTGCAGAAGGTGCTTTGGTCTGGGTTACAGCCTAGGTCGTTGTTCCTAGCGCAGCTTTGTTTGCAGTTTTTACAGCACTGTCGATGTGTTAGCAAGTAATGATATTTGGTCTTCCTATGTAGAAGGTACTGGAGCCCGAGGAGAAAGAAAAGACATGGAGGCAACGCAATCTTACGTTTTGAGCTGCATTGCCAAGTCTCGCTGCGATTTGTGTTGTGAAAAAGAGAGTTAGGATGATAGTAGCGAGAGAGATTGGTGATTTCATCTTGAGTCTTGTGTTTCTGGTATGCTAGGGGAAAGACAAGTTGGAGTTGTGGTTTGGGTAGTTGGTATTTATGATAAAGAGGTTTGTAATGGATGTATTAGTCGGAAAGAGAGAGAAAGAGGACTTGTGGCCGGAGTTATATACTGGTAACTCGGTGTTACTTTTGCAGGGATTCGGTTTCTCGTGCTGTATTGTTGGTCGTAACTTTAACCATTTTGTTGGAAACCCCCAGACAGGTGTTATGCTACTTACAAACTTACCTAGTAACTAGGATCTTCATTGAAATATAAAAAAAGGATAAATGCGAAACATCCTTACCAATTTTTCAAGCTCCAGTTCTGTTAGGCAAGAATCAAAGATAACCACAGAGAAACCAGGTACCTAGGTATGGCTTTACAAATTCATACATTCATGTTACTCGTGGGGCCAATTCGACGATATAACAACATTCAATGCCAGTAGCATGCAGGTATTGTTGATACTAGTCGTCGCAAATGCCAAGGATATTGCCATAAGGACCATAGCCTTTTGTGATAACCGTCAATATCCTAGTAACGGGGTTTTTCAAAGTACTGTATTCTGAGAACTAGCTTTATTACAATTTGCGAGAACCTTAGGATGTCGTAGGTGGCTTCAGATAGTTGTCATCGCCCTAAGTACTACAAAATATCTTTCCGAAAGTTCAGACCAATGCATTCAAAGGGTTTCGTGTAGATCGTATCTTAACCAACACACCGAGGTGACCGAGAATTCTTTTGTTTCTAAATGACTAAAATAACCTAATAAGAAAGTCCAATAGTGCGATTTTGCCATGGACTTTTAGTGAGAGTTTTGTAGTTGGGTTCGTATTAAGAACTAGATACAATCCGTATAATGTTCATGCAAAACTGTATAAATGACAAGTAGAGTTAGGATAGGATGGAGCGCTCAGTTCGCTAGCATTTTAATTTTGATTTCCTAATAGATTCTAGTCATCTACAAAGGGCCAAGCTATTTAGACCGCCCACTCACACTCGATAATACGATCGTATAGTATAATTGACCCTGACCCGGCTTGAACGATATTAAGTATCTGTTGTAATTTCTATACATTATTCTACGATAATATGTTACTAGCATCCCGAAAACAAAATCACTCTACAATTTGGCCCTAATAAACCTTGTTTATATAAATCAAAATCGTGGCAAAATCGCTTTAATAAAATGAAATGCGGATTTATATTTTGGTCGGGTTTTACTCGAGTATATATCGTCACAGGCGAAATAAATGTAACATCTTCCAGGCTGGCCAAGGTTGGCAACAGGGTAAAAGCTCCTAGAAAACTCACATTTATGTCCCCTGGGACGAAGTTACAAAGGGGCGTTACTTTTAGGTATGAGAAACTTAACTAGGTGGTTGAGTAGTGGCACCTACTCAACTCTAGTAGTGCGGAGCCAAGACGGCCCCAGTCCTTCTACTTAGCCTACTTCCTCTGCATGCGGCATGTAAATGGATTAGGTGGTTTCACTGAGGACCGGTAGACTAGTGAAGATGGTGGATAGTTCAGGCGGACCACACCCTCGCTTGTTAACTTCTGATATACCTCCGCGTGAATCGAATAATCCATTTGGTTCAGAAGTCTATGTTGTGGGTTAATACCTTTCTATAAAAAAGTATGCAAGGGGTGAAGACGTGAGCTCTCCAGATCCTCTACTACGCTCTTCTCGAGTACTACTTAAATAATCAAGTAGTATTCGAATAGTTAATTGTTTCTTTCTCACGCTGGGCGGTAACACCTATCTAGACTTGAAATATGATGGGATAGTTTCGTCCCAAGATTTTCAGTCGTTTTGCCATACAAATTTTAGTGCATGAAGCTGTCAGAAATAGCCTCTAATTATGGGGGGGGGGGAGAGTACATTATGAATAACCTTATATTGAATTGACTCGCTAGAGTCAAGTGTATGATGTACTGGACCTACATTGCTCATGTGCTTTAAGTAAATAAGTCATATTTGTATACTAAAGCAAGTATACTTCGTCCCAGGCGTACTTAGTGATTGTAAGTTTTTCAAGGGTTTATTCCCTGTTCTCTACTGTAGCCACCCTAGGAAAGTTACAATTACTAAGTACGCCTGGGACGAAGTATACTTGCTTTAGTATACAAATATGACTTATTTACTTAAAGCACATGAGTAATGTAGGTCCAAAAACTGCTGTCGTTATAGTATTCGAGTGAATATACTAAATATATTCACTCGAGGGGGCAGATCACCTGACTAGGCTAGTCCTACACGGACCACCTAGTCCTGCCTATACTATTCCAGCACCACTTCTACACCTTTGACTCGGTGTGCAACATTACAAGTAGATAGTTAATACTAAGGTATAACCATCCACTTGTATCGCACCCTTATCTCAGACGAGATAAACCAACAACTGCTCTCGTTGCGCAAACTCCTCTTCTGCCGAGTTGCAGGCTGTAGATTTAAAAATATCGATGCAGAATCTCCTCCAAAGACGGGGCCGCCACGCGATACAAGTTATCCGGGTGCTCTCGGCTTGGAACCTCACGCTCATCACCATATATCTGGCGATTTGCTAAATATTCGACGATTCGTCGCTTGGCCGACGATTCGTTCTTCCACTTACTTTCAACAGCCTCTGCAAGCTCGGGCTCTATATCCATCGTCTTTGCCCTGCTATACAACGTCTTAGATCCCTTAAAAAGTCCCAGAAACTTCACCCAGTTGAGCCAAACGCTAGGCACTTCACTTCCATACCCTCACCTCACCTCACAACAACAAAACCTCACAACACCTCCTATCTAAAAATAAAATCCTCCCAAAAAAAAAATACCAAAACTCAAAACAGCAAAACTTTAGCAGGGGGAGGGTGGGCATGTCGCATATGGGGCTAAAGAAATCAGGCGAATAGATTTTTTGAACGTAGGAAACAGCTCCGTGTGCTTGTCGCATATGGGATAAAATCACATTACACACTCGTGCTGACCTGACCAGGCGTGTAGTATCAGGTTTTGTGATAGAAAAGGTGTTACTTGAGGTTATCAATTGCATTTTGGAATTTGTTGGGGGGGGGGCTTTGTGGGTCAAGTGACCTATCTTTTGGGAGGTGAATTTGGATCTCCTCAATCACCCTTATTCTTTTCTCACACCTCAAGAAAGCGGCCGTTGTTACCACCAGGACTCTCGAGCTCTATCACTGCCGAGATGTTAAATAGAAGCAATAAGGAGGAGACGGTGGGTGTTACTACCCTCAAGCTTAAGAATCTCTTTAATTTAAAATAAGATCATCTTGTATACGATTGTACAATAGTGTTATAACAAGATGATAATAAACTAATACGGTCTTATAAAGTAGGAACGGTTCTAGTATAGTTATTAAACTAGTATCTGTTGTAAGCTAGTAATACTATTAAAGACTGTCGTACGATGATCACGCTGTTGTAGCGATTAACAATTGTTCTAGTCATACAACGTATAATAGTTATAGAATCGTTATAAAATATGACTATTACATCATACACTTCGTCCCAGGCGTACATAGTAATTGTAAGTTTTTCAAGGGTTTATTCCCTGTTCTCCACCGTAGCCACCCTAGGAAAGTTACAATTAATATGCCTGGGACGAAGTAGCTACTAAGTGAGTGCATGCTCATAGATGTCCATAGTAAGACTTACCCTAGTCCCAAAGGAGCGGGGCGATACTGTCTCACTGGGCGGTCTCATACTAACTACCAAGTGGCATTCACTATCATAGAGCAACACCTTGGGAAATATTTGCTTGGATTTTTCAAGAACTCAAGTTTCAAGCGCATGAAAAGTACACCTTCACTCTCTCAAATTTTGCTTCCAAGTGAAAACTCCTAGACATATTGCCAAGCTTCACCCCTTTTCATGAGACCAGGATCCAATACACATCCCCATATCTTCTTTCTGTCCCTCTCTTTTGTCCCAAGCAACACATTCACTTGACACCTCTAACAGTTAGGGTTGCACCTCTCATATCTTTCCGCTCCACTGCAACCATTGCAATTTCTGAGACAATCCTCGTAACACTATAAGATTGGTTAGCTCTCTTAGTTCCTTTTGTATTGGGCAGGCAGGAAAGGGTTTCTAAGTAGAGAACATAGTCTTACCCCTGCTGAGACCACTGGGGTCAAGATGAGGAGGAGTGGGAGGATAACGGAAAGTGTAAGAGCGAATGGGGATTGCATTTTGTTTTTTTTGGATTGTAGAATAGAGATATGATTGATGCTTGTTATGAAGAGGGAGTTTCTTGTCGTAGATTGATGATCGTAATGTCCGTTGTTTTTCTTTCTGCTCTTTGCTGAGGTGTGTAGAAGCGAGTTGATGGAGGAGAGATATGAGGGTGAGACTGGGACTTTATATACACGAATTATTGTTAAAGGTCGATATTGCGCCGCGGGTTCCACAGGATGTTGACTAAGAGTAAAGTTTTCACATGAATTTAAGCTGGTGCTTTCGGGACTTTTCCCTTCTGTAATAATTTCGGGAATCATCATTCGACATTTTTAATGTACTAACTCAACTCAGAGGTCCAAAGTGTAGCCGGTCATCGGCGTACCATACCTTAACCCCTGGATGTGGCATATGTACGTTGGTCGTATCCACTTTTAGTCTTGGAACTTGTTCGGTGTCACTCCCGATAGGTTCACTTTTGCCTTTTGATACAGATAACCTTTAAAAAGGGCTTGATTTAGAAGATCTTTACCAATAGGATATCGTAAACCTTAAAAAACCAAACCTACCTATGCTATATCCTGGGGATAAGGTTACACCGTTGACGGGCTACACTTTGGACCTCTGGGTGGAGGAGCGGATAGCATTGGCCAACCCAAAATCCAAACCCCCTAGAGCTGCCTTTGCCACTTTCTTGAGTCCTTTTAAGCAAGTTAGAACTCGGGGTACGTTTAAAATAGAAGTAAACTTTACAGTGGTATAGTCTTGAATCAGAGCCTTTTGATAGCACTTGCGGAATTGGATTCCTCGAGTACCAGAACTACACCAGCCACACTTTGGACCTCCAGTCAAGTTAGTACGGTATTGGTACGTAACCGATTTACTTTAGCAGAAAACCCTAAATCATGATTTGACTTTACAGTGATGCTACGTATTGTTCGGAAGCATCGGGATAATGGCGATACTTTACGGAGTACCTATTCTTGTATGAAGATGACTCCATAATTATCTTATCTTATCTTATCAGATCTTGGCTTTTTGGAGCATGAAAAGACTTCGTGAACTTTGTGGTCATTCCGAGTTTATAAACTTTTCAGAGTTTTTTTTGGTACACCGAAAGATTAACAAAAAGATGGGAACCAGGTTCTCCGGTATAGCAGAATATATCAGCTAGTCTTATTACTCGGTTCATTTTTGCGGAAGGTTCCATGGTTGTAATTAATCACACTTTCTCTACATTGATAACTTGGAAGGGTTACTTAATAGAGCGAATTTGCCAGCGATTCTTAGGTAGTAAGAGTTTTGTTGTCATGTTCTTTTGAAGAGAAGAAGTGGACAATATCCGTGCAAAACTGTATACCTAAATAAAAAGTGGACCTGCTTCGTCCCAGGCATAACAAACGTCAAAATTTGGTGGACATATTACCCCGTATTCCACTGAAAAGGCCTATGTCAACCCACTTCATTTTAACGTTTGTTATATTTGAGACGAAGTAGAAGAGAATTAAGCGTTTTTATAAATAAAAAATCTTACATCGTAAGTTATCCCACTTTCTAGTGTTTAATAGGGTCTGGTTCTGGAAGTATACCTATACCTAGGTAAAATTTGAAGCTACTTAATTTTCCCGAAGGCCGCCCACTTATACTCGCTAGATAATTGACATAGACCTGGCTTGAACGATGTCAAGTATCTATTGTAAATTCTATACCCCAATCTACAACAATCCGTCACTAAAATCCCGCAAACAAAATTACCCTACACCAGTTATATAAACAGTAATAAACCTTATCTATAAAAATAAAAGTTGATTACAAAATGATATACTCAAGTGCTACCTAGAAATATACAAGGAGTAACACACGTACAATCCCGTAATTCTTGGCGTTGGCTAAAGGAAGGGATTCGCTTTGCAAAAAGATCCGTTTGATGCAATGTCTCATACCCCTCCCCCTTTCAAATGCAGACCTGCATTAGCAGAGTCATCTTGGATCCACGCATTGATTCTAGAAGCCAGAGTGGGATCGTAATGAAATCCACGTTTCCAGAAAATGTATAAGGTTAAAAAGCGTGGTTTGCAGTCATCGTGTTCTGCTGCTGCATCCTTCCATCACATAGCCTGAGACGTGGTTTTACGTTTCTGTAACCTTGGAGCTTTGGTTTCTTCTTTGTAAGGCTTGAGTAACTCTGACACGGAACTTCTTTGAGCTCAAAGGGTACAGAGACCAACTGATCAAGGAGACCTTTGAAGAGAGGAGATATGGAAGAGAATTCATACCCATAAGGTTCTTTTTACATTCAGAAAAGAAAGGGTTCAGAAAACGTACCTAACATTAGCGAAACAATGAGAAACCCAGGAAGTGAAAGTGAAAGCCTGGTGTTTCTTTTCCCCCAGAATTCCAGAGAAAATTCATTGCATAGCCTGAAGTAGATGCAAGAAAAACTGGACATATATGAAATCCTCCATCTCTTCCTCTCCCCACCCAACTCAACTCACCACTTTCAACTTCCCAGACAACTAACTCCATTTCCAAAGACTAAGCTCCTCAAACCCAAAACTGGTAACACTCTTCCACAAACATGATGGAATACACAATAGAACGCCGCGATTATCACATCCACAAGTACCCCCGCAAAATGAGCCCCAAATTACAAGCCGTTCGTCGACCCCATCGCGATCGTTCTTCCTACGTCCCCCAACGCGAGGAATTCATATACAAAGAAGAACAACAAAAACTCGCCCAAGAACTCAACCGACTGAAGATCAAAGATTCCGAGAGGGAGAAAGAAAAAGTTCTTCGAAATATTCGCGCAGAGGAATTCAAGAAAGGAGAGAAAGCCGCTCTAGCAAAGGCAGAGAGGGAGGAGGAGGAAGAGGCCAAATTAAAGGCTTTGATCCAAGGAGAGATCGCTGCTGCTGCTGCTGCTCTTGAAAAAGGAAAAGATGGTGAGGAAATACCAAAGATTGTAGCTGGTGAAAAAGGGGATGGTGATTCCAACGGCAGTGGAGGAGAAGCTCATGTAGGACCACTAAGCGTCAACGTTCATCATCGTCATACATATGACCACACCTACAAAATCCCCATTCCCCCAAAGATCGCCAAAAGAATCGAGATGGATGGTGATTACGAGGACTACTTGAGGGGAACACGTCGCCTCCTTGAAATGGAGAGAAAAGCAAAAGGGTGCCGGTATTTCCCTTTGCTTGGTCCTGGTTATGCCAATTCTCCACAGACTCCACCACATCACGGTCCCCATTTTGGCCCGGATGCATCTTTCATTGGTAGGTTCCCAGACTTTTCCAGGGAGGATGTTGGGATCATTTGGGACAGGATTCATGGTAGTGGCCGCCATGGGGTCTAAGGATGGTTGAGGTATGGAATTCTTCGAATTCTGGCTGATTGAGCTTTTGCCTCTGGTTGCCTTTGGGATTTGGTCTTGAAATACAGTATCCTTAAGAATTGAAGAACGGGGAACGAGCCTCGGGGGGTTTCTTCTTTGTCAATGGGATTTGGGGATCGATTTGGGGATCGCTTTTTGCCATTCTTTTCATCAATTTGGGTTAGACTTATTTGAATTTACACATAGAGGCGGACTCTGACAAGAACTTGATACATGTAAAATCCCTGGCGGGATTATTGTTTTGATTTTTGCTATTGATCTCCTTCGTGAATTCCTTGGTAGAATTTCCCAAACACACTTTACAACAAAACAGTTCTATTACCTACCTCTAAAGCTTCAGTCTGTTTTCTTCTTGTAGGACCTTCCTTTATCATACGCTGTCGAATTTTCCTGCTCCATGCCACAACACCCCATTTCCAATACTTCCCCCCCTAACAGAGACACATAATATAAATACAGGCGTGCTTGTTCGTGCTTGCTCGACATTAGATACATGACTAGCAATAAACTTTTCCTTCCATTTTCCCTCATACCAACCAGCATCTCTAACCACAACTCTTTTCATTGAGAAAATTCTCTTCTTCTTGATCTAGGTATTTGATAACAAGATTCGCTGCCTGCGGGCGAAAATGAGTAGGGGTAGGCAAAACAGGGATCGGGAGAACTAGATACTTCACTTTCCTGAGTCTTCCAAACCTTCGATCATTAGAAAGTATACCCGAGATTAATGACCGGGTATCTTGTAGTAGTTAAAGCTATCATGGAACGAGGCCTTGTGTGGAGGAGCAAGGAGGAGCAAAGACCTAAACACTTCAATTGTGTTCGTTACACTTCTATCATCACACATTGCCTCACGGATCAAAAGGATTTGGGTAGACCTCAATAAATTCGATTATGCCTATTGTTGCATGAGATGCTTTCAAAAAAGTGAAGGCAGTATGCAAAGTAGAGCAAAGCACTATTGTGGTATCCTCCGCAAAACAGACAAGATCTCTCACCATTATCTTCCACCATTACGTTATTGATTCCTCCCCTCCCTAGACCAATTGAAAGTTTGTCATCCTACCATACAAAACGTACTATGCAGTGACGTACATGCCTAAATTTCGAAAAATTAAGCGAGGACGTAAGCACCAACGGCGACCAAACCCATCACGAGACCAGATACAACCATGTTGCTTGAGGCTCCTGAAGCTGGAGCGGTGGCAGGTGTGGAAGTTGCTGGAGGTGGTGGTGAATATGGTGTAGCTGTTGGGGTTTGAACAGTAGTAATGGTGGAGTTGTGGTGTGGAGATGAACCAGTTGGAGAAGCACCTTGAGAGTATCCAGTTGGGCTTGAAGCTGTCGCACCTTCATTGCCGGATGTGGAAGTAGGTGGCGCACCTATGGCATATTAGCATGTCATTTTAAAGGTTCATGTTGAGTGTCCTAGGATAGCCGAAAAGCACCCTTCAAGAACGAGCATAACGAGAGACAAGTAAAGGAAAAGTTCATGGACAAAGCTTACCAGAACCAGAACCAGAGATTGCAGGAGCACTTGCACTTGCACTTGGAGCAGGGGTGCTGGCAGATGGAGCCGGAGCAGGTGCAGAGCCTGTAACATATTAGCATGCCTTTGTCCAAGGATTTTGCTAATATTCTGTGGCAATTGAAAATGTATTGAAAAGGCGTGGAATATTTGAACTCTGAGATTGCGGTTCTGCCGCTTTGGCAGCACAACGAGAGATGAAAGGGAAATGATATGTGGAGGGCTTGCTTACTGGAACCAGAAGGCGAGGGAACAGGTGCGCTTTCACTTGGAGCAGGGGCACTTGGAGATGGAGCTGGAGAGCCTGGAATATGTCAGTAAAAATGTGCAATTATCCAGTTGGGTAAGCTGGTCAGATCGAGACTCGGCAGAATAGTAAAGAGAAGCGTTACTTACTTGCAGGTGGAGAAGCTGGAGGAGCACTGCTAACAGGTGGAGCGGGAACCGACTCGCAAGGAGCACTTGACAAAGTCAGTCGGTCAATGTTTTCGCGTCAATGTTTTCGCGTCAATTAATGCAAGATCGACGACTTACCTGGATGTAGAGACAACAGTAGAGGTTACAACAGGAGGAGCCGCGCTGCTGGTTGGAAGACTACCTGGGCAATGGGGTACATCTGGGCCGCAGCTCAAGATGGTCGAGACTGATGTCAGGGTGACAGTCGATCCATAGGTGGCAGCAACAAGACCAAGGCTGGCGGTGCCGATGAAGAGAGTTGCGAAACGCATCTTGATGGTTGCTGATTGTAGGTGTTTTGGATTATGAACAAGTACGGAGTATTATCGAGGTCAAACGAGTGTATGGACGCGAGAATTTGTGGTTGTGGGAAGAAACAGAAAGCTTGTTCTCGTGCGCGGTGTTTGTTTTTGAGAAGGAGGAGAAGTGGAGGGGATGCAAAAGATGAGCTACCTAAATAACAGATGGTGCGCTAGGCCGCTAGCGCTAGCGTTGGCGGCTGAGCAACCAGACCAAAAGCGCAATTTACTGCCTCTTGAGAACCTGGATGGTGAATTGGATGACGAATCAAATGTCGAGAACCTGCTCTGGATTTGATAAGGAAGTCGCGAGGTAAATTAGCTTAAGTTGGGCACTTGTCGCACTTCAACTTTAGCCAATTGCAATTGAACAGTATCAAGGGAAGGAGCCATTTACTAGCAAACAAGGCAACAGAAGAGATGAACTCAAGCCACAAATCGCGCCATGTTCTATATTTGGAAAGCTGCGCAGTATCAACTAACAGTGAATTGCCATCAGTGCGACCAAGCGCAGATTAGGAAATGACCTTCCTGTGTCAGAAACTTTGAGCAGTGTATCTACCCGTGTCCCGCCACCATGGGAGGATTGAATAATGAGTAGTAGAAGATAGATCTCTCTGTTATTCTGCCTTCTAGGTTGCCCATGTACTTAATCTCAGTCCTCCTGACAGTGAAATCACATTTGAACTTTCATCCTAGAATGGCAACACAACCCTCTGCTACTCTTTTCGCCCATCAAGTACACGATGGATACTTAACCATCAATACATAAGAAGATAACTCGTGCAAGGAGCAATCTAGGCAAACGAAGTATCTTACTTACCTCGGAAGCCAGGGACAGTTCTTGACAAAGTCGATAATCTTTAAAATGACTCTACTCTCCACAATTGCGTCATGTATGCGAGACAACTGCTCCAATGTCGATCAATCCTATTCAATAACACATTCAATGTTTGCTAACGAGAAACACTTCGAACCTAATGGATAGAATGATTATAAAACATATAGACTAGATCTTTTGCATTACCTTTGCCTACACTTACCTATAGATCTTCATTTCGGCCGTCCGCGTCGAAAGCGCGGCAAGGTCTACATATGAACTAATGACGTAACATGTTTGGAGTTGTAAGCATTGGGGGTTGTATCTGGTGAATGATGTTGAAAGAATTTGAAGTCAAGGTGAGGTTGTCTACGAAGTGTGTCAATCTGCCCCACTTGGCGGGGTCCAACCAATCAGAGTCCAGACTCCATGGGTATGAGAATATTTAAGCGAGTGTTCCAAGACAATTATATAATTATTTTCAACGAAGCCACTGCTATCTAAAATTACATCTCTTGAGAGTATAACACATGGAAAGTATTATTCCAGATTAACAAAATCCAAAAGATAAAACAATTCTCGCTCTATATTTCCCTGCCTTTCTATCTTACAGTATCTTACAGTATGCCTCGTCCTATAACTCTAAATCTCAAAATAAAGTGCCTAGAGTTAGTCAGGATTGTGGAAAGTGATGATTGGGTGGAGTGAAGAAGTGAAGAAGTGAAGAAGTGTTAAAAGTGAAGTTTGTCAAAAGTGAAGAAGTGTCGAAAGTGAAGTGTGGAACAAAGTGTCTAGAGTTAGTGAGGATTGTGGAAAGTGATAATTGGGTAGAGTGAAGAAGTGAAGAAGTGAAGAAGTGAAGAAGTGAAGAAGTGAAGAAGTGAAGAAGTGAAGAAGTGAAGAAGTGAAGAAGTGGTAAAAGTGAGGTCTAATAAAGTGAAGCCTGTAATAAAGTGAAGTTTGTCAGAAGTGAAGAACTGTGGAAAGTGAAGTCTATTAAGAAGTGAAGTCTATAATAAAGTGAAGTTCGTCAAAAGTGAAGACTGGTAAGAAGTGAAGAAGTGTTAAAAGTGAAGGAGTGTTAGAAGTGAAGTATATAATAAAGTGAAGAAGTTCAACAAAAGGTATCCCAGACCTCTCCTTCTTGCAGTTAAGAACTGTCTTGAATGGGAAAACATTGCAAGATGGCAAGACAGAGAATATGATATCTTCCGTTGCGGAGATAATTGCGTATCTGTCTGTCTGTACTACGATACCAAAGGGTACGGTAATTTTGACAGGTACGCTTAACTTCACTTCTAGCATGTCTTCACCTCTAGCTTGTCTTTACTTCTTGTCTGTACTCACTTCTACGACTAAACTACCTAGGTAGTAACGAGGTAATGCGCTTTTAGCAAATCGTTTTCAGTTGTAGGATAATAATCGTACACAAATAATTCACCACCGTACTTTATATAAAAAAATCCTGCTCTCTGACTGGTCCAATTGTAACCTCACCGCCTATATGGAATTCCATTTTTCCATAGAATTCCAGAGCCTCTTCAATAGAAGGAATTATTCCATTTGAGAGGCCTCTAGAAGTATTCCAGGTGGAATGGAATTTCGGAATTCCATGGAAAGCTATTCTAGATGCTGAACGTTGTTTACAAAGAAACTTACAACAAAAAGTCACAAAATTATTAACTAGCATACTTCCCTCCCTCCATCTCGTACCTCCTCACATTCTCACAAAAAGAAAAACTCATAACAATCCCCCAACAAGATCAAAAACCTTCTTTTCCCATTCCGTAGAACACAAAATTTAAGAATCAGCTGGGCGGATCTCTATTCTCTGTTTCTAGCATAGTTTCGTAGAAGTACTTAAAGTTGAAGAATTTCGTGGCTATTAATAACTAACAGTTGTGCTACAGTACTGGCTTACGGTATCTATCCACAAGAAGTCACGTAGGTCGAGAAACATTACCAAGGGAAGTTCGCTATCAGAAATTTCGTCGTTCTTCGTTCTACACATCGTCACTCATAAAGTCACAATGTATAGTTAGCCATCAAGAAATTCCTATATTACCTCTCACCCACCCACCCACCAGGCACACATATACGAATACAAACACAAACATACCACAAGAACTGTCAAAAAAAAAAGACAAACATTCTACAATTGTCTACGACTAGTCCTCGAAGCTAGATGGCCCACCCCAAATCCTTCCCAAATCCCAAATCCGAAATACCAAGCCCTTTCCCCAAAGTTCCCCAAGATTCCCCATCCATACCAAGTTATGCCCCGGCATCCCCTCAGAAAAAGTCCTTATTTTGTAGAACCCTAACACCAAGAATCCTATAAATACAAGAAAAACCCAACCCAACCGAATCCCATCCCAACCGAATCCCGTCCCATCCTTCCCAAAAAAAAACGAACCCCCAAAGAAACGAAGAAAAGAAGCAAAAACAAAACTTTTTTTGTGTCGAGAGAGAAAAAGTATTGTACCAAAGAACAATTAAAAAAAGACGAGGAACTGCAAAAACCGAAGAGGAAGTTGGGAAACAAGAACCTAGATCAATCTCGTCTATCCCCATCACTCTTCAACCGATACGTATCTGCCAATCCCGGGAACTCCTTCGCAAAAGCCGGCCCCAGACTCCAGTTCTCCAAGCGTCTCAAATGCCTCTCAAAGACCGGATTTATCATCAGATCATCACTCTCCGGAGAGCTCAACAGCGTATCCGTCGGCTCATAAGGCCAATTGAGACTCAAAGTCGTCGTGAAAGGAATGAAGAAGTTATCAAATAGATAATCTTTAGGGTTGTAGTCACGGACGAGACGATCGCGCATTTTCGGCCAGGGCAAGTGGTCGATCCATGCGGGGTGAGGTGTGAATAGTTGGGAGGCACGGGGAGCGACCCAGTCGGGGAGACGGTCGTAGTTTTCTTGGGTTGGAGAGATTTGCCAACGCATTACTAAGAACATTATGTAGAGAACTGCAACCTTTTCTGGAAGTGTAGAGAGGTCTGGGAAGGTGGCAAGGATGTCGGTGAAGACTTTGGAGAGAGGGTGGGAGTTTACGCCACGGGATGGGTTGAGGAGAGAAGAAACGCTAGGGTAGGCTGGTCCTACAAGCTTAGGAGTCGCAACTCCTTCTGCTGCTTGTTTTTGGCGTTCTTGAAGGAAGTCGAGGAGAAGACTGTCAAGAGGACATGTCGGTTGACTATTACGAATCGGTGCTGCGTGCCCCAATATGTCTGAGCCTGGACCTGGCGTTCCGCTACCACTTCCGTAGTTGGCATGACTTCCAATTGAGTTACTTCTGTGGTGTATTGGGCTTCCTGCATCGATGCTATTTGACCTGGGAATAAAAGTGCCCATTTCGTGTGTCCCATTCATCCCATTAGGGATCTTGTTAATACGTTGAGTTGCGTCAAGCAAGAAGTCAAGGCCCAGTCTCTCCGGGCCCATGTCCAAGTTGTGTGCCAAATCGTGTTTCTGCTTCATCAATTGATGTGTTTGAGTCGAATGAATACTGGCATTCAGAGCTCTCTGATCCTGGCTCATAGGAGCATTCGGCGCTTGCCATGGAGATGGGGGTGGTCCACCAGGCGAGAGACTACTTGTAGAGGCCGAAGGGTTTACACTGGAAGAGCCAGGCCGATTGGGGATATACGGGGCTTGAGAAGGCATTGCAGGCGGGGCATACGCGTGGTTTTCAAGGCCTGCACACACGACTGTTAGCTATGTACGTACCAACGAGACTTGTACCAAGTCAGGAAGATGGAGAGCAGAGCAGAGAGTTACTCACCATGCGGCCCCCCAAGAATTGGTTGTATCAATGACATGACTGAAGCCAATCGTTTCTTGATATCAGCATTCTCCGCGTCAACCATCTCCTTCTGCCGCAAGACATGTTGCAATTCCTGGTATGGTTGCTGGGATGTCAACTCCCTGATCTTTCTCTCCAACCCCTCAATCTGGTTCTTCGTCCGCTCCCGGATGGCACGTTGAGCCTCGCGATCGTTGGCCCTCTTCTTGGCCAATTGATCCGGCGTCAGGTTGGCCACGCCTCTTGAGCCGGAACTGGCACCGGCCGTCCTCCTTTTCTTGTTGTTGCCATCAGCAGAAGGCCCCTGATCCGTCGGCGAGTTTGAAGCAGCAGCTTCTTCGGAGAAGTCGCGTTTCTGCTGCTGTTGTAGCTCGTGTGTTCCCATGTCTGCTGCGATCACCCGTCTGTACCGGCCCTACTGTTCTTCCACGACAGTCATGCATGGGTTTATCGGGGCCTAGGAGAAGCTATGGAAGGATGAGGGGCATGGACGATATGATGAGTATATTGGGGTGGTGATCTGGTGGTTACAAGTACGATCGCGTTTTCTCGATGGCGCAGGCGCAGGGTCTTTCAGTCATGTATACTTTAAACCTTCGTGTGAGCGAGTCAGAAAGTGCCGCTCGACTAATTTTAGCTTGCCTGGACTGGACTGGACTGGACGGCTTTTATCCCAGAATTAGAGCCACACGCCCATGCAGCTCAATGAATAATGAATCGGTTGAACTGTAAATGTAAATGTAAACTCCAAAAAACAACACAAAAACAAAAGCATATAATAATCGGTTCGTCCTTTCTCTGCGCTACGAGTGCGCTGTCGCCAAATCGTGGTTGATATTTATAATTTTCACGTAACCATGAGTTCATCATTTCCATTTCCATTTCCATTTCCTCATACTATTCAACACGACTCCAATCTAGCGGCAAGTATACCTAGGTAGGTAGGCAATCTACCCCAAAAGAACATCCCACACACATTTGAATTAGTATTCCGCTGTTTTTATTTCCCTCCCCATAACACGCCGAGCACACCCTATGATACTGTGATACAAGAAGCTTAAGGTTCTTTTCCACCTCGGCCCTCCCCTCATCGGCCCCCACTTCCCACTCCCCCCATACATTACCCCTCCCCCTCACATCGAAGATTGTGCCTCCGCTAAAAGATTGTGTAACTCTGCTGGGAATCTATATCGCAACTGACTCGTGAAACTAATCATATCCAGCTGCATCTGCTTTATTTGTTCAAGCATAGTTTGTCGTGATTCGATGTTGGCGCTGAACTCGCTGTTCATGAAAGTTGCACGCACCCCATTCCCGCACTGCACCGCCCAAGAAACCAGGTTGGGAACAATGGCTTGAAGAGCGGGATTCACGTTGGGAAACTTCTTTGCAAGATTTCGAACCAGAGTTGGGTCCCCCTTAGCTCCGATTGGGATAAGATCGAATTGAGACATCTCCTAATTGAATTTCATTAGCAAATTCCTAGCAAACAATGAATGGAAGACTTACATCTAGTGCCTGAGTCCATTGTCCATTCTCGATGAGCATTTTCAGGGTGCAAGCGCTTGTCAAAGTCGTGTTGACGTTGCGAGACTCAGCGCTCATCTTGTTTTCATACGCAGCCGACATGTAAAGGCCCGTTATGGCCCCTGAAAGTTCTTGGGGGTCGTCGATAGAGGTCAAGCTCAAGCTGCCCATTTGAATCTGTTTTTGACTTGGATTTGAGTGAATCTTGATTGTTTGCAGTCGTGATGGGTCTTGTCCAACGGGCACGGAGAGATATTCGCTCAGAGCGCGATTGAGGATGACCATAACGTTGTTGTATTCTCCTGCCAGATGATAAAGCAACACGGCGTCAGTGAGTCGGCCATTATCATCGGCAATACTAGCAGCCTGAATGGTAATCATCTTCATGAAATCGTCGGTTTTGTCGAGCGAAATGAGGCCCATACGCTGCTCAATCACACCCATATGCCGTTCTCCGTTACCGAGAAGATCGCCCAAGAGCAATGCAAACTCTCTGCTTTCCAGTACAACTTCTCGTAAGGCCTCATGGCATAGTGTGATTTGACTTGAACCGCTTTGGCCTGGAATGTCTTTATTGAGACAAATGAGAACAAGGTAGTCAACAGCAGCCGTGACATTTGCCGCTCTGAAATCCCGTGTGTAATAGCCAATCATACGTCCAAAGTTGATCTGGGGAGCTTCTCTGGTTGTATAGCTTAGGAGGTCATCACCGGCTGTACTTGGGTCTGAAGCTCTTAGTAGACCGTAAAAGTTCAAGGCAATAGCCAAATGGACTGCGTCGGTGTATGAGAATGGATAGAGATATGAAACTGCCTGTTCAAACATGCCACATGCCACTTGGAAGAAAACGAAAGATCCAAATGAGCACCCGACCTCAGCTCCTCCCTTTTCAAAAAACCGATTACCAATCTCTTTCATGGTTTTTTGCATCTCTGCCAGCCCATATGCTTCGCCAGCGAAGTCGTCACTTTTGTTGACTTCCCGTGCGAGGACAAGTTGGAGCCAAACGAAATCCTCAACTGTGTGATTGATACCTTCGATATTTCGGGATTTCAAATCGCACCTGCCGATGATTTTATAGCAAGCCATTCTATACGGATCAATGGAATTCTCAGGTGCAATTCGAAGTCTCTGGCTGTACTCGCTGCTTATACGCTCTTGGAGATCACGACGAAGCTTTCTGTCAGGACTACTGGAGTAGTCTGTTATGTATGAAGAAAAGTTGCGATCGATTGCTCTAAAAGCAACAACATTGGCTGCCACATAATCGACTATCTCTTGAACATGGCCTGTTCTTAGGAGATAGTAAATGAGAGCCCAAACATAGTCGTCTCCGAGCATTTGAAGGTCGTTGTTATCTCCGGAAAGATTTTTCTTCGAGGCCTGAAGTCGGACATACGCCTTGACTTTGCTAATAACATTCGGAATACCGCCTAGATTAGCTTCTCGGGGATTCTTGCTGATGATAGACTCCACCTCTTCAAAGGCCAATTTCTCAAAGCATCTCGCACCTCCCCGCATGATTCTCTTCCTCAGTTCAGGTACACGTTGCGACTTCGGGTCGTCATCTACATGGATTTTCGCAAATTTTCGTTCAGCTACCGCAAGAGGATCTGATAAAAGTTCGACATCCGGATTTTCAGAAACGATCTCAATCAGAGCTCTGTATGCCTTGACAAGATCGGGGCCATGTTGTTCACCGGCCTCGGTGACAACAGCGGCTAGATTGGTTGCTATTGGATAGAAGCGTTTTTCCAATCGTGCCATATTGAGATTCTGGATTTTCTCGGCATATTTGCTCTGCTTCTCGCGTTGAAATCTATCACCTGGCGTAGATATCACCCCATTCTTTTCGATTTGTTTTTCAACGTCAGCAAAAGCTTGTTGTGCCGACTTTCCAACCGAACTTGGGGCTCCAATTGCTGATTTCTGCATACTTGATCTGCCGAAAGTGCTAAAACTTGCCGGACCAGTTCCTCTTGAGCTAGCATGTGCTGCTGCCTTACTCTTCCTTGATCGTCCAAACCCTCCCGTAGTTTCTGTGGCAGTGGCTTGGAAACTCGATCTTCCCGTAGCAGCCAGGTCTTCCCTAGGTTTAATACCAAAATGCTGGTATATCTTCTTCCGCTGTGCGTCCCATTCCATTGACACATTGTCCTCCAAGAAAGAATCGAAATCGCGAACCGAACGTGCCAATCCATCAGATATCATACTCAGTGTTGTTTGGGTCTGCAGGTTCGCAAGGTAACCCTCGACGTCCGTATCATTCTGTTGTGGTTGCTGCAGTAATCTATCCACCTTGACAGACGTCGCATTGAAGGCGGTCAGATCTCTAACCGCTGCTCCTGGATCTACTCCAGAACCAGCAAGAAGATAATGTGCCTTTCCATCCACACTACGATCCGGAGCGACTGAACCCAGGCGTTTCATTCGCTGGCGAAGATCGCTCAACCCAAGCTGCAATTGTGGAAGCTCCGCCCCGGCAGACTCGCCATAGGCTCTCTTTCTACTCTTCTCCAGTATCGAGTCGAAGTATGCGTGGTTCTGACCATTCTGAGTTGATTGTAGAAGGGGCCCTTGAGAAGCCACAAGACCTTGCGGTTGCTGCGTAGATTGGCCTAGGCCTAGTCCCCCGTTGTTACCAGCACCATTTTGTTGGGTATTTCCTCCCGTCGCGCCGAATAAACCAGAACTCTGTTGTTGTTGTGGTTGTCCGAAAAGCCCACCAGATGCTCCTCCGAAAGTACTCCCACCAAATGCATTTCCTCCCGCCGTGGTTGATCCCAGTCCAAGTCCACCGAAAGCACTCGTTGTACCAGCTTGCTGTGGTGCGCTCGTTGTCGAAGTTGAACCCAGGCCGCCGAATAATCCACCACTTTGTGCTGGTTTCGAGGGCGGAGCCATAAGGCTACCAAACAAGCCTCCGCCAGAGTTTGTGGTTGAGGTGCCGAGGCCTCCAAATAATCCGCCAGTCGCCATGATGAATATATGAAACGACGATTGAGACTGTGCAGCGACTTTCAATTTTGCTGCGTCTGCGAGGCTCGAGAAGCTTGGGGAGTGGTTGGGCGGTGGATGCAAAATATCCACCAAACGCGAGCTTGATTGGGTTGATTGTTTTGGAGACGCGGATTTTATATTTCTGCCTAGGGTGTAAGGCAGAAACTTCAGCCTTAAATTCGCTTGGGTTTGAAGGAAAGGGGTACCGATTTTGGTCGTCATAAAAATAATTGAGCGCAAAAGGGCTCTCTATCTTCAATCTAGATTGGTTCACAAATACCCGTAATTTAAGCGACAAAAGTACTTATATCTGAATAAGACCCTCACTGTCACCAATTCAACAGAACAGTTGTCTTGGCCCACTGGTAACATCGACAATGCTTGGGAATACCACCCTATGTGCGAGGCATTCAAATCTATCGCACATTATAAGACCGCCTAAAAATAATCAAAAAACTCAGTCAGTCTGGTTTAATATCCTGGGCGCTCTCGAATGGGAGCTAGGATATTTTTTGCTGTTTCTTTTTTCTATTTCTTTTTAGGACTTTTCACAGAGGTTTGGGGAGGGGCAGGAGTGAATAGACAAGTGTAGTGTCAACCCACCCACCAACATACCCCCGCAACCACAGATATTTCAATTCAACTAATTTGATGGCTATCTACAAGAAACCATTAGCAAGGCTCCACAACAATCCCTCATAAACCCATTCACTACTCCAATGGCAAGCCAAATACTTATCTCCCTTAATTGAGATGAATATAGAAAATATAGTTTATAGAATTTCTCTGAAGGATATTTGCTGCTAGGCATGACAGTTCTCAGTGTGAGGAGGGTCTTGGGCGATGTTCTTAATAATAGCTCTTCCACCCGTGTATACTTTCCAAAATAATCGAGAAATTGGAGGCGTCTGCACACCATCATATTGCTCCTTTGCCATGAGTTGCACCGAGGCATTTGAATTTTTCGTGCCTCTCAAAGGACTCATTATAGCATATAAATATATACACCAGCCCCAAACACACCACTCCAAAAAATGACTTCAGACTCTTGAAAATATATGTTTCTCAACTATCATGACCACTATCTACCACTTTGGAATGCACCGTCTCCTTCTGTCTAGAAATCCAAAACACAAGACTACAAGAACCATCGAAATTCCTTAACCCTTGGTCCATCCCTTAACATCTCGGTTGGTACATCCCTGATGTCCAATTTATGTCCCAGCTTTCTATCTCTCCTCTTATTATCGAAAACCATGTATGCACTCAGTATTCCCGCTACCACAGCACCGATAGCTCCAAAGGTCGCAGTGGTAACCAACGCAGGTATGTATTTTGGTGCACTTTCCCGTGTAAAGATATTGCTGCTCACTAGTCCCATAACGTTGGCGAGCGGCACACCCACAGAGGTAAGTACAATACGGCGTCCCTCATGTGGAGTATTGTTATTGTACCATGTTGATAATAAGACAGAAGGGGCTGAGGTTCCCCAGCACATCATGAAAGTAGCGAAATAGGCGACGTGTTTCTGGTGGATAACATCAATGGTGGCGTAAATGATGAATCCCACGAAGGTAAATGTGAAGCCTAGAACGATAAAGGGACCTCTTCTACGACTGTAGTCTGAAGAAAATGCAAGAATAAGGAGCATAACTGCGCCGGTGATGTTAGGTGCAACAGTGTACAAGTTCGTCTTTACAGAGGAATAACCGAGGCGACCGACAATTTGTGGAAGAAAGAGGCTGACTGATTGAAGGGGAACACCGAGACAGATTTCTATCATAAGAAATGCGTAGGTATATGGCTGGGCAAAAATTTTAAGTGAGTCTTTGAGGTTGAACTTTTCGTTTACTGTGGATGAGGAATCGGTTTGGATGCGATGGTAAGCGAGCTTCCTCTCCTCATCGTTGAGAAATTTGGCTTCGGCTGCGTTCTTGGGCAGGTAAAAATACGTGAATACGGCAAATAGTACTGTGAGAGCTCCTTCGATTAGAAAGAGGTACCGCCATGCTTGGAGGTGGGTGTTCGTGATGTGAAAGACGCCATATGCTAAAAGTCCCGAAAAGGCGTGTGCAATATTGCTGGCTGCGTAAAAGATAGCAAGACGGCGGGCAAGCTCGCCTCTTCGGTAGAACGTGGTCAAGTAATAGATTACCAGTGGAAAGAAGGCTGATTCGGCAGTACCCAAGAACCATCGTAAAGCCATCATGCCGCCGAAGTTGGTTGCAGTAACTATCATCCTATCAATATTAATTCAATAAAAGAATATTCATAACTCACCAGTTAGAAGAGTCATAGACCCAAAAGCCAACACTGCTAGATGTCAATAATAGGTTATCATCTCATAGAAAACTAGTCTTCCACTCACTCATAAGAGGTAAAACCCTCGACGGGCCATATTTCTTTCCAACCAATCCCTAAAATACCGTGAGCTTGATAACATTCCAACGGAAATCTCAAGGACTTACAAGAATGGGCGCGAACAAAACGTAAGGCACATAAAAAACACTCAAAATGATGTTGTACTGATTCTTCTCGAATCCCAAATCATCCTCCATGCCAGCAGTCTTCGCGTTTCCTAGATTTCCCTTGTCCAAAGCATTGAAGAGATACATAACGGCCAATACTGGGAGTAAGCGATAATCGAACTTCCGGCAGAGAGCCCGTTCAGCATGGTGATCAATGGCCATTGCAGTTCCCACATATCCCACCACTTCTTCTGATGCGGAGCCGACCTCTTCTCCATAGGTGAAGGTCTTGCCATCCCTAGGAGTTGAATCGGACTCTGAGGTTCCTCCCCTTTGAGCGTCCATCTGTAATTCTGGCTTGATCAAAACTCGGAGTTTCAAGATTGTTGTCAATCAATGGCTACTAGACGCGAAGTTGGTGTAGGAGGAGGATGTTGGACACTCGCGGGGGTGGGTGTGATACAAGGCGGTAGTACAGTAAGATGCTACCACACCAGTGGGACGATCCCTTCAAGGTAGTTTGAGAGCACGAGCACGAGAACTTAGATGGAACGATATAGAACGATATCGATAGGGCTGTAACTTATGGGAATTCACTTCTCCTTTTAAAGAGCATAATAGAGCGCATCTCGCTTCAAACTTTTCTTATCATAGTCGCCACCCCATTTACTCTAGGACTTTTGCGGCCTCCCATAATCATCACTGGGCTTTCCAAATCAACGAACACACATTTACTGTAACGTTGATGAATCTTGGATAGGCCACCACCGGCATCTTCTACCTTATCTCACCCCTCATCAGAGTGGGTGGACAAGGTGGTCCAATGAGATCCCCTGTACCCCAGATGAGGAGGTACGGGATGACTGAGAGTCCACTTGAATCCATACATCGACCAGGGATTTGTCGTGTCGTATTGACAGAAACAAAAACGCTTTCTGCAAGGCGGCCGGCGCTTTTACAGCAGATAAGAGAAACTCCGAGGAACGAACCCAATTCAAGGATGCAATACACGGCCATTATCCGCGGATCATGGAGCTCGCCGTGGGAACCAGACGGCAACAATTCATCGGCGAAGACATCGAAAATGATGGCCGCGGTAGCAAGGCGAGTAGGCACACAGGGCGCAAATGAGGAATGACCACAAACCCTTCCAGCTTCCTCAAGAAAACATGGACGAGGAGCAATCACCTGACGCGCCAGAGGCGCAGATGACCCCAGGACCTCCAAAGAGAGGCTTATACGCTTCAAGTAAGGAATAAAACGAACAACAACTTAATAACATACACACATAAGGAAAGTAAATTGGCCAGGGAATAAAAACACCAAACTACACCTTTGACTTCGTTCCTCTTGGAACTCTGCAAATTGATCAATGTAAATAGGGAAGTAGACTTGCGGGTCTGACTTATATTTTTTAACTCAGGATAAAGGAAAAACCACCGACTGGTGATTGTATTAACTACAACCATACAGATCCATATTTCGCCGCCGCAACTTAATAAACACGACGAGAGTGGTCAATCATTATACACTAAAGTGTGCTCTTGTTTGACTCTGTCAATCCGTCGTCAATGCGCTAATAATTTTAATTCCAACATCAAACGAATCCCACATTAATCTAATATATGTTATCGGTACAATTCTCTCCTAACGTCATCCGCGTAGACAATAACAGATGACTCTCTCGCACGAGGCCGCTCGACAAATGCAATCTCTGCCGGTCGGCCTCTAGGTGCTTCCTCGTAATATCGCTCTCCTTTGGGTGGAGCCATTACTTCCCGGCGAATATGACCATCACCCTGCACTTCAGGTCGAACACTACTTGTATATTCTCTTGGCGGTCCCTCTGGCCGTACACTGACACGACTAACGTAAGATTCTCGAGCAGGCTCATATCTGATTTCAGGTCGTACGCTCATGGCTCTTAAACCATATGCTTCCTCACGAGTCTCGTATCTAATAGGCTCCGGCCGAACGCTGGGGGCTCTTCCGTATTCACGAAGAGGCTCTCCACGTATTTCGTACCGAACTGGTTCTGGCCGAGTACTGGGGGCTCTGGCATATTCGCGTGGTGCCTCTCCACGTACTTCATACCGAACCGCCTCTGGTCTAACACTCATAGGACGTGCTGCATATTCCATAGGAGGAGCGCCTTCGACCGGGGTGCGAGATATATATTCTCGAGGGGCCTCATCATACTGGCTGATTTGTCGAAACTCTGGTGCTCGGACCGGAGTGTATTCGTCTCCTGGGGGTGCCATTGCTGTAGGACGAACAGAGTATTCTCTTTCGCGATAAGACCGATATTCAGCTGGTGGTGCCATCGAGTATTCCGGTTGGGTCACAACACGTCTAGGAACAGCAGGTAAGGGAGATCCTCTGCGGTAGATGACACCATCCTCTTCATATTCCGTGGCTACGCGACTCGATACTGTTCTTATTGGAGCCCGCTCGTATACAACATCCCCTTCACGATATCTAGGAGGCGCCACAGATTGCCTGATATTCGAGGATATCGTTGGAGCGTAAGCTGGCCCTGGATCATAGTACTCACGGCCATGCTCATCCAATAAAATACGAACAGGCTGTCGAGGTGGACCCATTGGCGTTGGCCTAGTATCACGCATTGAAGGAGACCTAGATCTTTCGCGATCTGCATCTGGCCTTACAATGGCCCTTGGGCCTAGGTCTTTGTAATACCTGGGCTCCTCAATTCTTCGCTCAAACAATGCGTGCGAAGCCGCTCTAATAGGGCGGGGCTCGCCAGAATATGGTGCAGCATACATGTCTAGTGGAGAGCGTGGTCTTGGTATAAAAGCATCGTTGCTAACTCGTCTATATCCTTCGTCTTCTCTTTCGACCCGGCGGTAGGCATTATCTGGCCGGCGAAATTCTGGCTCGTAGCGATCTTCCACGATCTCGAATGGTCGAGAAGCTCGTGTCCCTTCAACAACTTCCTCCGCGCGACTGAGGGTATTATTTGGTGCTTCGTATCTAGGTTGGTCGTGGTAATTGAGCTCAGCAGCATACTGGCCCTGTTGACGTTGTCTCTTTGGCGGTCGGGGAAGAGGTGCTACAGCATATGGTGAGGGTGATTTAGGTTCCGGTTTGATGTATGGGGAGTTTGGGGTGTCACCACTGTTGGCCTTGCGCTTATTACGTCTCCTCTCCGATCGAGCTTTCTTCTTTTCGGAATTCTTTGTGCCCCTTGGGGAGCTGTCTGCGCTTGAAATTCCTGCAGGCTCCTCGGCGCGCAGTGCAGCTACCTGGGCAGGTGGAGCCTCGTCAGCAAGCAAATTCTCTCTAAGAATGGGAGGTTCTCTTGCAGTAGCTAGAGGAGAAACTCGAGCGGGCTGGGGAGCTAATGGGGACAGATTGTGGGCACGAATAAGAGGCGACGTTTGATCATGATCGAATGTTTGACGAAGGAGCTGATCTGTTGTATTCTGCACAGCAGCATAAGCAGTTCTGCTTGATGCATTATTAAGAGCTCGTTCGCTCTCAATCTCTGGCAGCTGTTGGTTTGCTTTTGTCTGTGTGCTAGCCATACCTGCTTCCTCGGGGGCCATGTTTTCTGGATATCGCAGTCCTGGGAATTGACGGTGAGTTTCCGATGGTGGGACTGGAGGGAGCTGATAACGGGCTTCTGCTTGATTATTTGTAGATAGTGAAGACTTGACTTGTTCTGTATCTCGTACTCCGTGATTTGGAGGAGAAAGCTCACCCGGACGCTTGTCAACAGACACGATATCGTGCGATAGTTTATCAACTGGGTCTTTCTGGCCGCGGGGTGAGTTTGACCACTCTGAACTGTCATGCTGACTAGAATAGAAGGTATTCTCATCAAAAGAATCATCCGCAGGGGTATCAGCCGCCACTACTGGTTCGGCTTGTGCAGAAGTAGAAGGATTGACAAGAGCTTGAGCTTGCAGCAAGACATCAGAAATATTAAAATTGGGTAGCGCTTCAGACATCTGGACCAAGGCTTTATTCTTGATCCGCTGGTCTTCAATCTGCTCCCGCAACGCGCGCTCGAGCCGCATTCGTTGTAGATTCATTTCAGCTTTAATCAGATCATCCGACTTTTCAAGCAATATTGGATCAATCTGATTGCTGGCAGCTGGACGGTGGTTATTAGTCGACGTACTAAGGGAGGGCAAGTCTCCGTTCTGGGATGTATACGTCTGGAATGTCGCGTGTGTAGGGGGAGGAGGAGGATGATGAGGATGAGGGCTGATATTCGTATGTGAAGTAGTCGTCGTCGAGGGCGACGAAAGATTTCGAGTCGTCTTCGGCGTCAGATGCGGAGGGATTTTCACGCGTGGGTGCGTCCCCGCCAAAACCGCATCGCGGAATTGGACAATTTTTTCGTACTCCAACATATCACGTAGCTCCTCTGCAGACAGACCTGCGAGAGTGTTCGCGTTCGCGTTTCCCGTGGGCGCCATTGTCATTGCTGCCACGGCCCCTTGGGCCATTTTCCAACTCTTGAGCTGTCAATTAGTTAAAGATATAAAATGCAATAAATTAAGCGCAAAGCGCAAGGAAAAGCGTCAAGAATGAAATTGGAAGCAAATGCCTACAATCGACGTTGCAGTGGCAATGGCGGCCGTTGGTGTTGTCTGAACAGACAAGGAAGAAGTTGAGAAGTCGCCGGTCGTGTTCACATCACGACAGTACTCACTTCGCCTATCAAATAAAGTGGGGGCATCCTGATGAACCCAGCGGAGTCAGCCTCCAGCTTCTATTTCTTGGCGTTCGAATATTTAGCTACCCGACTGTTACCAACCGAGTGTAGAAATTCTTCAATAAAAGCTACCGACTACATTTCTTTAAATCGCTTTTGTCTAATACAAGTGTATTTCATATTTGTAACATTCTTGTGAATTTCTAAATCAGCTAACGTTGTAGGAATTTAATCTTATTACAAACATGACTTAGATACACTAATGTCCTCAAAAGCAGGGTTTATGTAGTCAAAGTAGTCAAAGTATATCCAACCTTAATTGCTGCTTTTTTTCTAACTCTATTTTGGAGTGAGTGGATGGGTTGTATGCAAACTACTTTTGGTTTATGTTCAGAGGCAGTTCCTGCACAAACATTTGGTTCTTTGGCACGTAGCTCTTCTCTTTCACTATGAGCATCATCCTCATTACCGATAACGAAGAAAATCAATATTCCACAAGAAGAAATATCCTACTGACAAGCTTCGAAGGACACATGCACTTCATCAAAAAGAGGAGCAATGAAGAGTCGTTACAATTTTCAAAAATATCTCGTCATTGCTCGTAAAATCGCTACTATTGACCATCTAACAAAAAACATGAACGTGAATCATTCGAAGCCTTCGTGAAACGTGAATTCGACAATTGGGTATTTGGATCTCCTCTCGTTCCTCTTAATCGTGGACTTTGGTTTGAGGGATTTAATTTGGAGTTGGAGTTGGAGTTGGCATTGGAGTTGGAGTTGGTTGTGGAGTTGGGATCATAATCCCGGAGGTACTGCGAGCGGGTGTAGGTACAGGTTTGCCAGGCCCGGAAACCGTTTTCGTCAACTCTCCCTCCTCGATATAAATTCCACTGTAATAGATATTTACGTTATAATAGCTGTTTTGTGATTCGCGGAATACCTCGCGCAGACCCAGGTGCCAATTTCTTCGTGTAGGAATACCGCCATTCACCTTGACAGGTGGAACTTTTTGAGTTAAGTCCTCGGATCCGAGCGAATGCCAAAATGCTACGGTCCCAGCATCGAAATCTATTTCATAGGCAATATTGTGCCACTCCCTGTCTCCCCAGGTCGTGTTCCAATAGGTAGTACCCTGTACGTCCCATCTCAACAACTGATTAGAATCCCCGTCGGCGCCCTCCTTGAACCCATATGTCATTTCAGTGAAATGAGACTCGAAAAACGCCATTTGATTTGTCCTATCATATGACGGCCAGTATCTTATGGCACTCGCCAGGCTGAAGTGGTAGTAAACTTTGCCCGTAGAGATCGAGGCTTTAGTCTCAGGAATCAATTCGGTCCTTCGCTCTGCTGGTTCTGATCCATTCTGATAAAATGAGGCTGAAGAATCGAGTGTAATCTTCACACCTTTGGCACTTGTTGTATCGGCTTGATTTTTGAAGCTTGGGTCAAGTGTAACGTAGTAGTCGATTCCTAGTTTACCGTGCTATTGATGATTAATTCCAATATAAAATCAAGCTAGAGGAGAACTCACAATATAGTATTTATAAGGACCAACCCGATTGTCCGGGGACCACTTCTCGAGTTCGGAAGTGGACTGAACATCATTGAACCTTCCGTCCCAAAGAACGTTCCCTCCAACAGCCAGGCCCACAAGTCCCGCGAGAATTAGGGGTGATTTGTACATGTTGAAATAATGAAGCTTCTCAATACTAAATTGAGAGTAGACGTCCTCGAATGAAGATATAAGAAGAAAAGACTTGAGCGACAGTGAGCGACTAAGGGAAGTCTTACCAAAGAAAAGATCGTAGTGAAGGTGAAAGGTATTTCTTTATACTACGGAACTACCATCGTATTACCAGTACCTTCGTAATGCACTCTATATAAAAGTTCGGACGAACCCTGGGGCGCCTTGTTTGTTTAGATCATCGTGACCGATATAGTAATGAAGGTTTTGGATTATCCCTGCCAAGCAGGCTATGTTATGTTAGTGCCTTAGGCCAAAACATATACAACCTCTCCCAAATGATCCTTGGTTTAATTCTTCCATCTTTTCTCCAAACAAGGAGAAAGTTTAATAAGCAACACTCGTATTTCTCGGACACCTGCTAAATTAATCTTGAGGCTTGGAGATCCAAGAGGTTATGATCTTGCGAGGGCTCTCCACACGGTTACAATTCGCTCGCGCCATGAGTTCTAAAAAAGTTGTCCATTTTGGGCCGTTTGAAGTTACGGATCAGGTAATTATGAAGTTTCCAGGAGTTAAAGTTCTTCGGCTCATCTCCCACCTATTCAGATCTTCTACAATACGTCACTATGCTTCGCCCTCGTCAACATCAAACCAATTCTACCTGGTCACGTGTTGGTCATTCCGTACCGTAAAGTCCAACGTCTCACGGATCTTACCCAAGAGGAAGTCACCGATCTTTTCTCAACAGTCCAAAAGGTACAGAGAATGCTAGCCAGGAACTATTTCAGTACTGTGGCGAAAGCTGGAGAACCCGAGGATGGAAGTTTCAATATTGCCAGTACAAATCCCATGGAATCTAGCTTAACATTCGAAATTGCTCTAACATGTCGTTAGTCCAGGACGGAAAGTTTGCAGGTCAAACCGTTCCCCATGTCCACTGTCATATAATTCCTCGAACAAAGGATTCAACTGAGGGGGATGGACTCTACGACCGACTCCAGAGTGAGGAGGGAAATGTTGGAGGCGGGTTTTGGGACCAGAATCGACCGGTGCAGGAGGGCAAGTTCCCGAAAATCGAGGATTCCGATCGGAAGCCAAGATCGGCGGAAGTCATGAACAAGGAAGCTGCTTTTTACAGGGAACAAATGAGTCTTCTAGATTAAAAACCATGGCATGAAGATTTGAGCAGCAAGAGACAAAGATCAAAAATATTAAGGATTCTCGGCTAAGTATTAGGAATTTACTACGCTGATAATAAGGTGAGAGTTTTCATAAACTGCCCTAATTAAACCTACTTTAAGGCGGATTGTTTGAAACATTTTATGGTAGTAGAAGATGGTTTTGAAGCCTTGGGGGATCAAAAGATCGAAAACTCTACCTCTCACAGTACTTGTTCTGAACAAATTTGGAGGCTATTCAATTTACTCGTATAAATGAAGAGCATGAAAGGATACTTACCTAGAGTTATTGCCCAGACTTCTCTTCAATAATTGTACCTACGAAATTTGGTGACTCGGTGAGTCGTTATTCACACAAAATAGAAAAACGCAATCGAAGTTCGTCAATCAATTTCCTATTCTTCTCTCGTAGCCTGGGAAATTATATGTTTCGCATTAATTGTTTGATTATTATCTTGCCGTCAGTCTACTTATCAAATGAGTGAAAACCATTGAAAGGCTAATTCCAGACTCCAATCTTACAACCATAAATCTTTGTTGCTTCAGAAAACCAGTAGGATCTTCGATATTACTGGGTTTCACTTAGCGAATTCGCTACAAAATCCAAACGCCACGCCACATCCCAAACAGCACAAAGTTCACAAGCAAACTAATCTCTCGTACCTTCAAAAAGTAACTTTAACTTTTCCCCATATTCCTCCCTAAAATTGTATCAAGCACTTTACAAAGTTCTGTAAGGTCGACCAGAACTAACTCTAACCAAGCATTGCACAACAACGTTCCGCACTTAGAATTCCATTCCATTCCAAGGCCCCCGCTTAGAATATTCTATTCTAAATTAAAGAGACCTTAGAATATTTCAAAATTCTAGCTTGGAATTTAGAATTCCAGTTGGAATTTGTTACATGACCTAGAAAATAATTGTTCCGCTTCGCTCGACCAATAGGAAGCCTACGTCTGTAGGTCACATGACATGCTACCTGATTTCCCTATATAAACAAGTGAATAACTATAACTACCAAGACAAGTACAAACAAATGAATATAGAATTATTGTAACAGGTATTGTTTTTAAGGATATATTAAGTGAATTAGATAAGGAGAGGCTTTAGAGTTATTTGTAGGAGATGACGATAATTAATTAGGTGAGGGAAACAATGAATTTACTAATCACTTCGGTATAAATCACTTCGGTATAAATAGAGCCCTCTTATTGGTCAATCTATATCTAGATTCCAATTGGAATTCTAAATTCTAAAGCGTCACGCCTTAGAATATTCCATTCTAAATTGAAGAGCCTTTGGAATATTCCACCTTGGAATGGAATCTTAGAATCCTTGGAATCGTATTCTAAGTGCCGGTTGAATGCACAAGATGTCGTCATTATTTTTCCAGCCCCAAGTCAAAAATTCATCGTCAGAAGACACGTATACCTCAATTGACTATATGAAATGTTTAGAATAAATGCGATTTGTGGATCTATATTTAACAACGTATGTTAGAACAATTGATTTACTTGTGCCAGACTTTCAGCAAAACATCTTTTGAATCTTGATGATGAAATTTGAACAAACAAAACATCCTGTTGGTCGGAAAATTTCAATAAGACATTTTAATTACATCCTAGAGTAGAGAATCTAATTTTATATCTCTTAATTCTATCCAAAGAAATCAAAATTCAGGACCGTTAAACAAACTAGTTCTCTTCAAAAGTTCCAACACATTCTATTCCAAGATATATGTCTGTGGAGCAAGAACAACATCACACTCACTTAACCTCATTCTCGTGGACTATTTCCTCGACTCTAACAGGATTTTTCATTTCGACAAAAAATCCCTCAACGAAAACAGTTAAAGACGTCAGTCAGTCTCAAAATACCGATTGGTGTGTCCCTCGTATAACGGGTGTACTCGGTTCAAACTGCTTCCATGATTTATTGTCTGACTGTTTATTGATGAGTAGGTAGGTGGCTGCTATCGCATATGCGGGCTTAACATATATGCGGGCTGGCTTCCCGGCCTCTCTCTATAGAAGTATTGGGAAATAGTTGAGGAGAAATAGATTGATATCATCAAGAGAGAGACTGGAAGTGGTTTGATACTCATCAGAGAGATCGGGTCATCCTTCCACGTAGTACTCGAGTGCAGTACACCCATCCAAGTTTACCCACCCCTTTTCAATCACACGTAAGGCATATATGTTTAGCAAAGAAAATATCGCACAGCTCTAAAAATAGTCATTACCTCGAGTTTTCGATCGATCAAGAAACCTTCGGATTATACATTATCTACACCGCTATGTAAACATCCAAAGCAGTACACACAATATCCCCAACCACCCTCCCAGCTCTCCAACAAAACATTCCTCCCATGATATCACACCAAAGAAATTCATACAAGGGTATCAAAATATCAAGTCTTACAACAGGAAGTCCAACCCATCCATGGTAAAAGTCGTTTCACAATCCTGTACCAAGAGCCCAACAGAAGACATCAACCAGGGGCAATGAATGGGATGATATTTTCTTGCTTGTGGTACCTTCATTACTTCTCTTCCCCTTCCATTTTGGGTATCGTCTGAAGTTGTCCGGTTTTTTTTGTATGCATGGTAATTTCTTTGCTGTATGTACTGTACGTTCTTACAGTACACTACTTGAAGCAGGTGATTGACTGACCATCCTGCAAGAAAGTGGAAGCTTTTCGTGAAGTCCGTCAAAAGGATCTGTGGAAGGGAGGTCATGGGATTTCAATCCGGGAAAAGAGACGGAGGGAGGGTGCAGTATTCCATCAGCTAGCGTCCCTCTGTCTATTTGGGAGATGCATTCAGATGGACATGGTAGTTTGTCTGGATGGATCTCCTTCCTTATGAGGACTACAACGGTACAGATCGCTCCTTCCTTCTCTGGTAAAACTCGACTCCAAGGTCGACCTTCCATTGATATGACGATGTCCACGGGCGTCTCCCGTCTTTCAATTGACTTGGATTACTCGAGTAGGTAGGTGCAAGGAGGTGACTCTCTCTCTTGGCTTGTCCACCCCCCCCCCCCCACCCCCCCTTCCCCCCAAATCTGCGTCTCGACCTCGGAGGCTTTTCTTGGAAGTCTCGAAGGGGAAGTCCTCGCATGGCGTACTACTCGGTAACAAAAACCAAGAGCTTTTTTCCTCCCCTCCTTCCCTTCAGGGAGGAAACTTGGAGCATTATGAACGGCTCGTGTTTACATCTTGAGCTAACCTTCGGCTTGACCTTCTGAGCCGCCCTTGAGCCATATCAGGAACACAAGATGAAAATGAAACTCCTTCTAGACCTGCCGGGAATAAAACTCATCACGTACCCCCCATTGTCCCAAGCAAGAAGTAAATGTAGATCCAACTTTGACCGCCTGTTTGGTAACCAATGAAAGGGATTCTAGTTGGGCTTGGTGTGTGAAGATACAAGACATGGCTTTCTTAGGAGGACCCTTACCCGTCAGCCATGGAAGCCTCTTTACATTGTTAGTAACCGTATAGGCACAGAAAGAGATAGAGAGCAAGAGCAAAAGCAAGGAGAGCGAGAGCGAGTGAGAAAAAGATATGATCAGAAAGTGACAGGAAGAAACTACCCTGAAGCTCGCATATAGCAGATTATGTCACTCGGATTCGGTCATGTAGAGTAAATTCCAACCTATTCTATCAATATACAACTGAAGCAACAACGATGTGGGACTGGACCCCTTCTCCTTTTCCATCCTTTCGCTCGAGCTTTAGCCTGAATGCGGGCGATGAGGGGGAATTCAGACTTTTTACCTACCTAGGTAGCTTCTCTCAGCCACAGCCCGCAAAGCAGTGGCGCATGTCAAATATATGCAACCCTACTCTTGGTGACACAACCTCGGGACCCACTGAAATCCAGAAAAGATTTGAGATATATTGCAGAAAAGGATCATAGATGATGAACTGGACATACATGAGGGATCCAAATTGGATGACCACATGTTGTACGAAAAGGTTTTTGCCCTTAATCTGACTGAGACCTTTTTGCATGGTCGGGAAAACGGCGCAGAGGGAAGGAAAACCCTACAGATACTCACTCACCTGAAAGTGTTTAAGACATGGTTCTCTACTCGGCATACTGTGCTGTAAGGTTATCCGTGGGGCTGCTGGGCACCATCATCAACACCTGATTTCGCGATTTAATTCCTCACGTCAGACGGGACGATCTTCCAAGCTATACGGAGTAGACATCAAAGATTCCTGGACGGCTCGGGCAGGTATAGCGGGAACGTTTCAGAAGAAATGGCTGATACAGCTGACGTTGATTGGAACACGATTCTTACCTCGATAAGTAATGACTTGATCGTTCTCCGGTTTCCGTGATCTCGACGGGCCCTTCCTTCTTAAGACGGAAAGCCACAGCTATAACAGATAATATCTGGGCGTTCAATAATTATTAGCATTTCCTCCTTCGGATGATGAACCGGCAACCACGGATAACATCATTGAGAAAGCAAGGAGGGTGGATAGTATGCGTCGAATTTATATTGACCTACAGGATCATATGCAAAATCTGAATTGGGGTAAGAATAACGATGGCGTTCTGCAGTATTACGACGGAGGAACGTGATAGGCTGACAACGATGAACACAAGACATAATGAAATCTAGGCTGAGGAAACATGCAGAATCCTAACGGCGGATATGTGTCTCGTCATAACTGGAAATGAAACGAACGATTCACATACCTCGGCTTCCATCTCGGTCGTCCAGAGTATCCTAGAAAATTAAAACGAGTGGATTGTCCCATTATTCCACGGAATTGAATGCTGGAAGAACACGACTTGTTTTCCAGAACAAATCAATATTTGCACAGCAGTTTGCAGAAAACCTACTTTGTACCTGCATACGTTGTTACCTTTTGGGAAATGCAATCCGGTTTTCCTTAAGAAGCGTGATCAATGTCCAGACGGCGAAAGCATACATCCATGGTGCCATATTTACCCCTCTCCCCTCCCCTTCCACACAAGCGGTAATAAGAGCCGAGTTTAGCTGGATGACTGGGTAGGGGTAAGGATCGCCGATGGACCCGGTGAGCTGGGTTTGGCAGTGATCAAACATGAGATCCTATCATGTGCGGGAAGCGCCGCTCACAATTGATGCCAGCTATTGCAAGACAATGTCTCTGGTCAAAAATTTGAAACTGATAGAAGAAAGCCACGGATTTTCAATATTGAGAATCCCGAGTTGTAACTTGTCCACTGCTCTGCAGAAAATGACGTTGGCCTTGCTCGTGATCAACATGAAAAGCCGTGATTGTTTACCGCAACTGAATTACCCAGTTCTCAGCCACGAGAGTAGGTTACGCGCGAGTTGAAAAGGCTTACTTGACTCTATATTTCGAGTATCTCTAAAGTTTTGCCGAGACTGAACATATTCAACTCATCTCTTTCTGTACGGCCTCTCTCGTGTACTTACGCGGCGGCTAAAGGTTGATATGAAAACCAATCTCTGCTGCAGACCTGGAGTAATTAACGTCGAGTGACCATATACTTCCCTTCAAGCTATCAAAGCAACAACAGACCGTTTTTTGTGGCTTTTCCATAAGCACCTAACGAATCGCCACAGTTACGGATAACCCCATGGAAGCCGGATACGTTCCCACAGCCAAAGAGCCAAAGAGCCAAGGAACCCGAGTCACCTCAAGCGGGGTCGATATGGGAGCTGCTGGCGATACAAGCAAGTAGAGCTCGAGAAGTGAGATTCTCGATAACGTCGAGAAGGCATTATAAAGCTGACATGGGCTTTCCGCTGTTGTGGGAGGCGTCGAACAGCCATTGAAATGCGCAGGAACACATGCTTCGTGGCCTAAGAAGTCGTCCCTTTTTGCTATGATTTTTCTTTTTGCTGCTCTTGGCCTTCAAATAATGACATGTGGTGGCGTAGAGGTTGGGGGTCGAGGCCATTATTATGCATTATCAAGTTCATGCTTTTACGGAGTACGTACAGCATGAGCATGAGCATGAGCATGGGCAAGGAGTCGTTGACCAGAAAAGAGGGACGACCCTTTCTGAGAGTACTCGCATCATACTTAGTACATACTCGAGTAATAACCAAAGTGCAATATTGAGGCGCTGATCATCCTTCCCAAAACTCGAGAAGGAGACGGGAAGGACGGGGAAAGCGGGTGTAGAGGCGTAGCGTTGCTATTTATTACTAGCGTTACTTTTAGCTTTACTACTCCATACTAGCGTAGCGTCTGTGCAAGAGATGCCGATGCCAACCCAACCCAATGCAACCTCACAGGGTTGGAAAAAGTCCGATCTGCCTGGTTTTTTCTCCGAGTCCACTGCCAGTCTGTCTGCCACCAGTGCCCACCACTACCACTTTACAGATCGGCTTTTCAGCTGGCAGTGGTAGTGGCAGAGTGGCAGTGGCAGTGGCAGATTGACAGAAGCTCCCACGCCCGCCAACCTTTTTTCTTCCCCATCCCGTCCCCATCATCCCTACTACCCTACCCTTTACAGTACAGTACACACTACCAACAGTACACCCTGGTAGTGAGTGCCCTGTACGTAGTACATACCTACAGGCTACACCTTCCTGCAAGGGATTCTGGGCTCCATCAATTCAGTGCCTGGTGTCCACTCAGATTTCTCTCCATGGACCATGGACTGGACCATGAATTCATGCCGGGACGTTGATGGAAGCACCATGGTCCATGATCAGCACCATGATCACTACATGCCCTGTGCGAACCTAATCAAGGCAAGCATTTCAAGCAACAGTACTGTACCTATAGGATATCTACCTATAGGTAGGTAAGGTTGGCTCCGCTCCATGCCCCACTAGAGCCCGCAACCCAGCTTTGAGGTTGTCCCCTCCCCCAGTCCACAGTCCAGTCCACAGTCCAGTCCACAGTCCAGTCCACAGTCCAGTCCACAGTCCACGCCGCCACCGTGCTTCTGGACTGTGCTGCAGCTGCAGCTGCAAATCATCCTAGGCATTGGGCACTGGACACTGGACACTGGACACTGGACACTGGACACTCTGCACTCTGCACTCAACCCACCCGTGGTACCCCCTCCCTCTCCCCCTCCCTCTCCCCCTCTCAATGATTTCCCCTTTGCGTCAGCAACAGTAGCTGCTGCATCTCTCTCTCCTTCCACATAGTACCTAGTAAATGTTGTTTTGCTCAAAAAGTTTCTGTACAGGAATAGTTGTGCCCTGTCGCTGTTACTGTACCACTGTACCGTTACTCTGTACTCCCCCACTACATCCTGGCATCCTGGCATCCTGCAGACCCTGACCCCCACTGCGGTTCATCTCACCAGGATCAAGCTTTGCATTTCCTCCGCCCTCAAGCATTCCCATCCTGCTCATCCTGCCCTGCCTTGCCTGTCTGCCTGCCTGCCTGGGCCTGGGTCCACCTACCCAAGACCCTGCTGCTGCTGCTGCACCGTGCAAAAGAGTAGGGAGAGTATCATCGTCAACTTTGGCTTCTCTTTTCATTCGAGCAATTGGCCTCCTATCTCGTCGTCAATAATGACACGTCTTCAACTATCGTGAATTGGTAGCCCTACCTTCCCAAGCCTCAAATCTCTCTTTCCGTTCTCTTGCCGGCGCCACCCAGAAAAAGGGCCGTCCAAGTCGTTTCTACCGAGTCTTCCCCGTACTCCATACTCGTACTCGTCCAAAGTCCTAAACCCCCGTCCACCAACAAAACGCCGGTCGTGTCACCTCTGGGCTCTGGGAGCTTCATGGGCGAAGGCTGTGGAAACTGGTCACCAGCTCTGGAGCACGTAGGGTAGACTGGGCTTGCATGGAGCTCTGGAGCCTTTCAAGATCGTTCACATGCGACCTTGCTCAATGACATAGACATATCGAGGGGAGTCTTGGACTTGAACCTCTTTCCCCTCACTGCGACATTTCAACATCTGTTTCACGTCCTTTGATCAGATCATCGACTTAGGTACGGAGTACTACCGGTAGGAAATACTGTCTTCTGGAATCGCAGCGCATCTCAAGAAAATCCCGGAACTCTGGCAGCGGCATCTGTACGACGGATACGCACTCCCCTGCTGCTCTTATATCATAGACGCACTCGCAAGGGATGTGAGGACGACACCAGTAAAATCAACCAGAGAAACCCATACAGTACTAACAGAGTAGGTAAATTACCATTGAGGCAGGTCAGTACCTGACGACAACGCTAGTGGATCTTGACAAGCCACCAAGATTCGCCGAAAGCTCAACCATAGCCCCTGAAATACCAGCATTGCTATAGCTCTTCTCTTCTTTCTACCCATCACGATAGGACTGCAGATCATCCAGTCCTTTACTTCTTGGCCTGGCTGCTGTGCGCCTTTTTCGGACTAGTGGGGAGTGGGTGAGAGAGGTTAAGAAGACGTCCGACCTCGACTTTTGTTCGACAAAGAACTGGGACTTTTGACTTTTTGCAAATTATTTACTGCCCGTTGGGTTTTTCAATCCACTACTTGACTATTGACGATCCAGCATGGCAGATCATAATTATGAAGCAATTCGGCGGGCGAGCAATGTCGAGATATATTCAACACATCCAGGCGAGAGGCCGGGAACCCAGAATTCTTCGCCATCACATCAACTGAGTTCTGCCAGCTCATATGCCGACCTGAACTATCTATTTGGAGCCCAGGATTCTACAATGATTATACAAAAGCCTGGGCGAAATCGACGGAAATCAACTCAAGGATCCGAAAAAACCAAACATCGTCGAACTCGTTCAGGTTGTTACACATGTAGAAGTAGGAGAGTAAAGGTAAGTAATCCGATCTTCATGTTAGAACAGCTGTGCAAGGTGCTTCATTGTCTATACTTTGGAAGCCTGGGAATATTCAAATCATTCTCCGGGAAGGCTTAGAAGGAATAGGAAAACATTTTTCTGGTTTTTCCAAGCTTCTTCGCACGATGATTTTGTTTCTCTGGACTTAATCCCCGGAGAATCCATCGGAGCTTTTACCATTGAGGGACACTCTTCCCGTGGCGTTTACTAACACATGTTAGTGCGATGAGACACACCCCATCTGCGAAAGTAAGGAATTTCAGTCCATCATCAGCCATGAAACGTTTGAACTGACACAATTTCAGGGTGTAGGAAAGGTGGACGAGAATGTGTCTACCCCGAACCGACCACATCCAAAGGAAGTGGCTCGAGGTTACACCAAGACGTGCCTGAAGAAAGTCCCGGCTCATCATCGAATGAAGATGAAGGAGGTCCTCAACGAGCTCCCAAGACTGTGCCAGACGATAATGCATCCCTGAGTCTAAAGCCCACAGGACTCGAACAAGCTGATAGCAGCAAAGTTTCCAGTGATATCAAACGAAGCAGTTCGGAGGAAACGCCTTCTCTAGTACAAGATAAGGGCTTATCACGTACTCCATCTAGTGAAGGCTCCACTGGTTATTCCTCATGTAAATATCGCATGGATTCCCGACTCCCAAGGCAGGCTGGACCAGAAAAGGTGGACTGGGGTCATCTGGCGCCAGATCTTCTATTTTACCTGAACTACTTTCACGACAATATCACCCATCTGCACTACTCGCTCAAGTATGATCCCACAGATTTCATCCATACAGGGCTCTTGGATATTGCTCTGAAAAATGAGCCATTGCTATATGCAATAGTTGGGTTTTCTGCGTTTCAGAGAACAATTAAAACCCCAGGCGGAAAGATTCAGGACTTTCTTCAATACTACAACAAATCTGTTTCGCTACTTTTGAGAGCACTGAGAAGAGGTGACCGACATAGTCATGGAACCATCTTGGCAATCTTACAGTTGGCAACCATTGAGGTATTCATAAACCCATATGCATCTCCCTTCGTCTAACGCATCATAGGAGTTTCTTGGAGACCGGATAAGTCTATTGAGCCATCAGAAGGCAGCATACCAGATCTTGACAGAGTTATACACGCCACATACCATTATGCAGAGTTCAATGACGCGCATCATAATCGACTGGTATATGCGATTTGACGTTTTTGCGGGGTTGTTGGGTGGCTTTGAAACTGTTCTCTCGAGAGACTGGTTCTCGACGTCTTTCGATTTCTACCATTCCAAGGTAGAGGCTGAGCCAACACTGCTGCATTGGAAAATCGAAGCAGCTCTCTCCCAGTGCCGTCTCATGGCAACCGACATGTCACTTCTGTTCACCAAAATGGCGAGGAAAGAGATGTCTTTCGAGCAATTTATCGTTGAGAATGCGCAGATCAGCACGAGGATTGAGGAATGGCAAACCAAACTGGATCCTGCTCTTATGGAAGACTGTTACAAGGTTACTGACTTTAGCGGAGCTCCTCCTCGAGATCCGAACGATATTGTGGATCCTTACGTACCCGGCATGATTTATGAAGGCCCGTTGTACGCAATGAATGTGGCTTCGATCGATTGGCATTCCATTGATCTGATGCATAGATATCAGACTTCTTCAATAACCCAGACACAGCCAAGTGCCGATCTTGTCCACAAGGCTTATGTGATCTGTCAGCTTTTCGAAGCAATGGAGTATTGGCCTGGTAGCCCACCTGGAACCATAGTGGCATGCCAGGCAAGTATTGCCTTCAGTGCTTTGTGTCTGCCACGAGATGACAGACATTCAATGTGGGCGCGGAGGAAGTTGGCTGTTGTTGAGAGTAATGGGTTGGTGCATCGGCGAATCATATTTTCCGGGATTTACTAATGGCTTCAATAGTTTCATATACCCCTATACTTTCAGGAAGGAAATGGCAAAACTCTTCAGTGACACAAACTGCATGCTTTGGTGGCTTCCCAACGACGAAGGCTACCCTGCAACAATACGTTCTATTCGTAAATTCGTTGAAGAGCGGTCTGCAGCGCCTAAGGATCTACTTGCGGAAGATTTACGCGACATGAATGGTATCTTTGCCTCGATGAATCTCGAAGGCAAGGATGCCGAATCTAGTGTATACACCGGTCAGGGAGAACCACAAATACAACATGCTCCAGATCAGGTACAAGAAATGACAGGTGTGGTTGATGTAGAGGCTTATGATTTTGGATATGAGTGGGGTCAAGTGCCTGGCACAGTGGAGTTTTTTGATTCAAATCAGATTGAAGAACCTGGGGGAGCCAGTCGAAATTTATCTCCAGAAAACCAATTCAAATAATATAAAACCAATTCAAATGATATCGTATCGAAAAAGATATAATAGTTCCAAGCGCTCCAAGATCCCAGCTCTTCATTGCAGCAACAGGAAAGAATGCTGGCGACCTGTTGACCCGCATTTCTGATCATAATTGATCTTTGGAAAACCAGCAGTGTCAAAAGCATGGAGTGACAGAGGACTATTTGAGGCACATATATATATGTACATGAAACGCATGGTGTTTGGGTGAGATAGATGGATCTAGGGAAACTTAGATGGTTTGTAAGGGACTTGACTGTAGAGTCTGCGCCAAGTAAACCAACTGTATAAACAGCTTAGACTGATTGTCGTCCTAAATTTTATATACCTAGACATTTAGTATGTCTTCTATATATCTACAACTACGATTTAGCGAAGTGCCTGCTGTTACAAGGGTAATCTCATAAATCCTTTTGGTGAAATCCAAATCACTATAGAGGCCGCTCATTTTGGTGTACGCTTTCTTTTTGAACAACAAGAAAAAGGGAGAAGTAAAGAAGAAAATGAAAGGAAAGCAAAAGTAGGAGAGATCTAGAGGTGGTGGTGTTGGAAGTCTCGTGTGGCCTCAGATCTGAGGGTATGGTAGGTGGAACTGAGCCGACCACTAACGCCAATCGGGCGTAGTCATGCAAGCTGTTCCCCATGCAATTGCAACTGGGCATCAGAACTGCCTGGATAGATTCCAAACTCACAGCCTTCTCCTGACCCTCGCACATATCCGATCTTCTTCTCCCCCTCTCTGTGAATTTCAGAGTCGCACCAAAAAAAAAAACCACCACCATGAATCGGCCAGGTATGATCGCCCATCAAATGCTGTCGTCTTTCCCCAGGAGCCCCGCTGCCGCTGTGTATGTTCACCTCTGGGAGGGCTTGCTTGTCCTTGTGGAGAGTGTGGAGGAGCCATTGCTTTCTACCAGCGCAAATGCTTCATCTGATGATTGGAATTGCTGTTGTTTTTGTTTTTCACCAGTTGTTGAAGCATTCCTAGAGTATGCGGTCCTCTTCTGGCTTTGCGACAACCGATCCCCTCAACTCACGCGACATGCGCTGAGAAGTCTGAGAAGTCTCATTAAGCTTCAGAAACCTTGACGTGCATTCATGTGTTTGGGAAAGAGCTGAGGACTGATTGTTGGTCGGATGTGACCAACTGCGCCTCAAAAGATACCTACTGCATCAATCTACCAATCTACCATTTACGGAACTACCTTCCACTTTCACCATTTGTTATCAGCTTTCTTGTTTAATAGACCCGCCCGCTGACAAGAGTGTATTCACATATAGCCGTCGGACCCCAATCTCTTCGCGGCCTTCCAAACGGTTTCCCAAGCCAACAGCAATTACCCCAGAACCGCAGCATATCAGGAAGATTGCCTCCAGGTGGAAAGATGGGTAGGGATGCTCTGAGGGCACAAAAGTAGCCATGGAGAACTGGAATATGTGCTGACGGTATTTGGAAATATAGCAAGTAATGGGGCAACATGGGCCTTTGGTGGAGGAGTACCAATGGGAAACGCTGGGCTGGGAAATCCTCGACCGAATAATGGACCGATGACGAGCTTTGCGCAAACCATCGGAGGCTCCTCTCAAGCAGCAGCCCCCTTGGATCTTTCGTAAGTTGTTGGGATGTTCTGCTTCTGGCACTACACACTTGCATATGACAGAGAGAGAGAGTCCCTCCTAGCCGATTCAGACTGCGCCGAAAAATGAATCTTCTTCTGTAGGAACTTTGGCTGATATATAATACCAGAGAATTCCCCTCATTATCAAACAACCAAACTCAACCAAGTCAGTCAATGTGGGCAGCTACTGGGAATCGGAATCTGGGACCCTCTGCGAACCTACGGATGCAACCATCAGCGCTCTCCTCGCAGCAACAACAACAACAACAACAACAACAACAACAACAGATGAATGCTCAACAGCAAACCCAGCAGCAGCAGCAGGACGATCTGTTTAATTCGTCGTCGCAGTTGCCTAGCAGTCAAGGCGGATTCAGGTTTGGGAACCAAAACGCTGTTGGTCAAACGTCACAATCCAATACCGCCGATGAATTTCCACCTCTTAATCGTAATGCAAATGGCGAAATTGGTCAAGACCGCGGCTCAAATTTAATTCCAAATGTTGGTTTTGGTGCTCCAGCGAACGGTCTGGGTTTTGGCTCGGCAAATCCTCCTCAGCCGAGTCGGAACAATGGTCTTTTGAATGCCCTATCAGGAAGCGGTAGAGCACCTCCCGGAAACCACATTACACCTACAGGCTTGCCAGGTAAGAGTTCGAACTTCTGCATTTTGAGCCCAAATTAATACGTAATTTAGGAGTCCCAAATTCAAGGCAACAAGCGGATGGTAGTCAACAGGGTCAAAGTGGTGTTGGCGAAGACAGCGGCGTGAGTAGTGAATTGTTGTTTCGCCAAAGGTGAACGTAGTAGTACTAACCTCAGATGCAGCCTTTCTCAAATACCCAGTTTCCATCAACCTCGGCGGCGCGTGAAGATACCACACAACACCCCACCATGCCCTCGAGGACCAACCCTCGGCCGGATGGCCTACCACAGCATTCTGAGATGGCCGGTTCACGATCGCATACTGCTGAACCAGGCTCTCCATCTTCTCAACATAATCCGGACGACCCTGGTCAAGAAGTTCACGATCCGCTGGCGCATATGTCCGAGATCGACAAATGGGGCCTGAAGGGATGGTCATATATGATGAACAACTTTCCGGACTATTCGGCTCTAGTGAACGGATCAAGTATAACAAACTTGGGCTTTGACCTCACCTCCCCCGAGTAAGTAAAACCACTCTTAAGGATACCCGTGACACAACAATTCTAACAGGTTCTCAGACCATTCTCTGGTGAAGTATATTCTGTATGGGACAACGAGCCAAGTCGGCCCGCCATTCCCCAATTCTCTATACCCGAATGCTACCGTGTACTCAACGTCAATACTCTGGAGAGCAAGATACAAAATTTTAATGATGAGGCCTTGATCTTCATGTTCTACAGCAATCCTGGCGATATCCAACAGGTCATGGCCGCACAAGAACTGTAAGTCCCTTGTTGTAATCTGTGTCTTCACCTTCTAATCATCAAAAACTCGCTAGCCACACTCGCAACTGGCGATATCACAAGAAGCTTCAGCAATGGCTCACAAAGGATGATATGATGGTTCCACAAACACTCGGTAATGGCACAGAGAGAGGTTATTATATCTTTTTCGACATCAAGCTGTGGCAGCGAGAACGCGTAAGTTGTGATACCCTTGGGGCTTGAGGCTTTGGCTAATCAGAAACCGAAAGCGTGAATTGACATTGATTTACGAGGATCTCGAAAGCTTGCCAACCGGCCCTGTCGGTCGTGTAGGCTAGGTTGAAAGAAGACGGGTGAAGAGGTTTCTTCTATCTAGGACTGGGCTGGTGGTATGACGGGCTGTATTTTTGATCAACATGGGCGGATAGTGTGGTATATGGCAGCGCGGGTTTTATGCGGTCATATCAATACCGTAACCAAACACACCTGCTCCATGGTTATGATAGGGTGGCGTTCAAACTCATTCTCTGCCTTTACATACGTTGGAGTATGGGGCAGGCATGCGTTTTTACTAGGCGTTCCTACAACCCGGCGAGGTTTGTGAATGGCAACTAATAGTTCATGAAACACAACGGCAGTCTACCGCCTTTTCTTCACTCTCTAGTCTTCCAATAGTTCGAGTGAAATTTTCCTACCTATTTTAGTGATGGCCCCGCGGGCTGCTATTTTAACTCAAGATTTATGTCACGTGGATGTCTCAAGCGCCTTGATTTTGTCGCCGCCATATAACAACTTGATCCAATCATTATTCCAATGAATTTTACATCCGCATTGCCAGTGCTTGGAATTATCTCGAAGTTCCGGTGACCACCTACACCAACTGCCATTAAGTCCGAGCAGGATAGTCAAAGTAAACAGGGGGGGCCACTAAGCTCCCGAAGCTTCCCAGACCTCCACCGCACGCGACCTCCACCTTGCCTTTTGGGAAGCACATTCTAATCTCACCGCGAGCGAAAGCCACCTTTTACGCCAACATGTCATCCTCGGATCCGACGATCAATCTCCCTCAGCTGGTGTTAATCCTGGTGTTGGGCGGGTTGGCAATCCGGTGGTTCTTCTTCTCCAGTGCGCCGGGCGCGGGGAATCTTCATGGGAGGGCGACGCGGGCGGGCAGTAATCTGAGGGCGCGAGAGGCGGATGTGGAGAGGATACAGCAGATGTTTCCGCAGGTTGATCGGAGGAGTATTATGTGGGATTTACAGCGGAATGGGGGGAATGTGGTGGCTACGACGGAGAGGGTTTTGAGTGGGAGGGGGTTGGAGGTTGTGAGTTTACCTGATGCTCTTTTTTCTATTTCTGCTTCGCTTTTCCATGTTCGCTTGTTTTGGCTTGAAGAGTGAGGAGTGGGGGATCGAGACTTTGGGAGAATTGGGAATGGGAATGGTTTGATCGGTTTCTTGAAAATGGTTCCAGCTAATGTGATTTTTTGTCTGAATAGCCACCGCAATCTTTCCAACCACCTCTACCACCACCCTCGGCCTCCACCGCTGCTCCAGCGGCCAGCAAGCCCCAACAACCCGATCTTATCACACGCTACAATCTCAAAGCAAAGATCCTCGAAGAGAAAGCCGCCGCGGAGACCACGGCCGAATTACCGAAAGCCGGAGCGCAACAGGCCTGGAGCACGAACAAGGGCGAACGACAAGCGCTCCTCCAAAGACGGAGAGAAGAGATGATTTTGGCAGCCCGACGGAAGATGGAGGCCAAAGTTGCCGCTGAGGCCGCGCTTGGAAAGGGGGCTTGATTCAAGGGATATTGATGTGATATGATGTTCCCGGGGAAAAGGGTCTTTTCAAGACTATGAATAGAGAGAGGTGGATGTGAACTTAACTACAGTCCAAGAAGTTCGCGCTATCTTTTTCTTTCTTCTTCACGGTTTTATGGAATTATGAATCGAGGAGGGGCGTGCCTTATGTATATTCCTTGAGCGCTCTCTTTTTTTGTGTACATTTTGGTTGAGCATTACTGATATGTACTAATAAGTGATCTTCTTCCTATTACCTAGGTCCTTGAAACTACTTCTTTTCCTCTGCGGTGTTGTAGATTTGCTGGGGAGTTTTTCTTAACAGCAGAGACAATCAGACAAAGATTTAAGGTTAGATATACAGTACCATGTTGGTTCACTTTAGGTTTTTCACTGTATCTAGCTTTTCTGTCTTATCAAACAACGATTCTGCAAAGGACAATGTTTGATCATATTTGAAGCTTGACTACCTAAGGTTGTTCGTACCTACCTTAATCACTTTCCTTTTCTAATGCTTCCGCGTTTCTTTTGACTTTTGCTCAGACTCAGACTCAGACTCAGACTTACGCATCCCACTTCTGAGTTTCTTTCGCTAGGTACGGATACCCTGATTTCTGGTCTTTGAAACCCTGTTTTTTGTGTCATTGTTTCCCATTAGAAATAATTCCTGAGTTTGCGGTTCTTGGATTTTTGGGGGATGAGGTACTTATAGACTGGTACCTAGGTATTTGTGACGATGATACAAGGCAGTTTGGGGGGAGTAAGAATATACCTACTGTTACGGTAGGTTTTGATAGTGCTTTCTTTGTTGGAAAGAGACTGGCTTGGTTTCTTGAAACTACCCAAGTGTGTAGCATACCCTTTATTTTGAAGTACTGGTCCAGTAAACAAACAGTAAATAGGGGGAGTTCGGTTATTAGGTACGTAACGAAACAAAAGAAAAGAAAAATAGAAAGAAAAACCACAAATGCCCGGCTTTTTCCAACACCAAAACAAAATTTACCCACATCCCAAACACCGCACATTAATTACCTCCTCCAAAATCTATGCCCCCAACCCTGGAACAATAGAAGAGAATGCCACCTATATCCCCTTCTAACACGGTACCGGTCACGTGCCGGTCTCTCTGCCAGTGGTATATAAATAACATTAAGCTGAGGGGTATCTAAGAAACAAACCCCCCTTGGCTTAACGGTATTATCCATGCGAAAGATGAGTTTCGAGTCCACCCTTCGGGGACACTCCCAACTCTGCTCTAGTAGAGGATGTGATATTTGTGAGCCATGTTTCTTTTGCACCCTCATTTTTTACATTTTTTTTTACATTTTTTTTCTATTCTCTCTTTTGTTAGGCGATAATTTGCTTTTACTAGGTAGGCGTTGTAGATATCTATATAGTGAATGGCTGGCCGATTCACTATTTGCTATTACTTAATTGCCATGTATAATGGAGTGTCCCATTCCCCATCCCCGACTCTCGTTACCCAGCCCCAAACAACCTCCATCCATCCTCCATCCAACCTTTACACCCTTACCCCCTCACACCTTACCAGTCCACACCATCTTAGGAAGAAAGATACTACAAACCCATAACCAATCCACCTAAATCAGTTATAATTACACCCAACATAATTCCCCGTACACCTCCCATTTACCCTATTACAACCATTCTGATTACATCTCCCCGTGTTGGATCTACAGTTATATCCGCATTCGCAGCCTGCGTAGGGACCCTATAAATCGTAATCCTTTTTGTCAGAACACTTCTATACAATCCGTCTTTATTTCCAAAAGGTTTCCAAACAAGTTTCTCAGGAAAACGGCTAGAATAGGAATTAGAGAGGGATAAGGGGAATAGGAGAAGGATAAGAGGGGATGGAATTGGAAAGGATAAAAGGGGGAAGTGGAATTAAGGTGGGTGGTGATAGATTGGTGGAGTTAGTGAAGTGATGTGAAAGGGATGTAGGAGTGATGGGGGGTAGGTGATGTTAGAAAGTTAGTGAGTAAGTGATATCAGAACGGAGGAGGTGGGATGGATGAAGAAGGTGAGTAAGTGAGTGATAGGTGGTGGGTGTGGAATTAAATATACGGTAGAGTGAGTGATAGAGGGAGGTAATAGGTTAGGGGGGTGATACTAGCGATTCTCGTATGTTCGAAACAGACTCGCCATCCGCCGACTATTAACAACGAGCCGAAGCTGTATAGAAGGCGTATACTAAGCTTAGAAAACAGAAGGCGAATCGTAAAATCAACGATGCCCTTAACACTAGAAACGGCCCGAAGACACACCTACGATACCTAGAGTTATTATCTCCGTTTCTGGTATGGCGTGAAAAGAAGTATAAGAAGACAAAAGGATAGAAAGGACCGTATTCTAGGTATTTATCTATTTTCCAGGAGAAGTTCATTTACCTAGATACCTATCTATTCACTCTGTGTCTTATGGTAATTTATTATCCAGGGGAAGTTCGTTTACCTGGACACTTATCTATTCACTCTGTGTCTCATGGTATGGAGTGAATAGAGAAAGAACTCTGATGCATATTTCTTTTTTATGCTTGTTTTTCGTGCTTGTCCTTGCTCTTTTGGTGTTTACGGCAATGGGATTTGGAGTTTTTGAGTTGTGGGTAAGCGATTGCGCATCTTGGTAGTACTTGCTTGATTGATTAAGGCTACTACCTACCTACCTAGGTAGGTACCAAAGAGGAAAGCCCATATTTCTATGACTGTTGTGGTTTTGTGAGGGCTGTACAATGGTTGTAAAAGTTTATAACTGTTAATACTCCTACAACGGCAGTACAACGGATTTCAAAATGGGGATTTTTCTCTAAGGTAGCTAGTCACTGTTTACCTAAATTAAGACTCGCAAGGCTGAATTTGTTTATTTGAGCTCTTTTGTCTACCTGTTTTAGGGAGAAGTCGTGAATGTATTCTGAGTCTCAAGCCTGGATGCGTGGAGTCTTAGGTGTACTTTACCTACCTGCCTAGCCGCCTAGCTGTCTACCTGCCTGCCATCCTTTGAATTTCATACTCCTCCTTTCATTCACAACATTCGTGTCTCACCAACTTCTCTTCCTTGTAGATCCACATCTCATACCGTACTTCATGCATACTTCGAAATTCTGATTTGGTCCTCATGTATTTAACCCATCCTCCTAGTTGCTCTGTATTTAGTACCTAGTCTTCTGCCTCATTGCTTTCTAGATACAGTACCTACCTACCTTGGTAGTGTGATTTTAGTCCTTGAGGCACATTCATAATGGCAGCAACAGATCTGCTAGCCTTGGATGCACTCATTGTCATCCTGTATAATTTCTCATCGAATAGATTCTATCTCCGTACCAAACGCGACTCTATGAACATGGCATGCAGTACTACCTAGCAGCGAGTCGGGGAATCGCTGCCGGGGTTTCATGTTAATCAAGTGTCAGGTAATATATGCTGGCACCACCTAGGTAGGTAGGGAGGTATCTAGAGGAAAACCCCCATTTCTACAACTGTCGTGATTCTACGGCGGCTGTAGAACCGTTTTAAAACAGTTGTGCTACGGATTTTAAAATACCGTGTTGCCTCAAAGGCGGTTGTACTACAGTCGGGAAACTTACAACAGTCGTACCTCCTATAACAGTAATATAACCGATTTTGAAATAGAGGTTTTCCTCTAAGGTCCAATCGCGACAAGGCGCACTCACAAGAGAAGAACCTACGCGGACCAGGAAACTTTCCTCTCTGAACGTTGGGAGTTGGAAGTCTCCCAGTGTCCTGGGCTGCGACCAAGCAGTTGTGCAACGAATAGAAGAGACGAAGGAGGCTGCAGCGAGAAATTTGAATCCGAAGGGGGGGGGGGCTTATACTCACGCTAATGCAGAAAAGTGGGTCAGTAAAGACGTGTCGAGGCTCTGAGCTCCCTCGTTCCTTCCTCTGTTGATAGTCTCCAGGCTCGCCAGTGTTGCCCACCCCTGACGATCGTTCCTGTCCCAAAAATAGGTAGGTAGCTAACCAATGAAATATACGTATGTAGGTAACCAATCGAACTCGTCAACCTGAGATGTAGGTACCTTAGAGGAAAACCCCCGTTTTGAAATATGTTGTACTATCGTTGTAGAAGTGATAACCGTTGTAAACTTTTACAAGCGTTGCACCACGGTTATGCAACGGTTCTACAACATTTCTACAGCCGTTGTAAAATCAAAACGGTTATAGAAATAGGGGCTTTCCTCTAAGGTGTGTCATGGCAGCAATGCTCATCAACATTTGATCACCCTGTCATATTCGCTTACAGCAGTTTGTTACTTGTAACGCCAGAGACAGATCATCCTCTGATATATTCAGGGAATCAAATATCACCGGTCCCGCCCCCAGAATTTGTTTAACCAAATATGTCCGAAGACAAGCTTGGAAGCCAGATAGAATGGGTACTTGAGGGCAAGAGCGCTGCTATACACAGTGACAGGAGTTTTCCTGTCGTCTCATGCCTTTACAACCCTGTCAAGAAACAGTTCTGCAAAGTGGAGTTCAGCGTTTCGATTATCGTGCTGGTCATCTTTTGTAACTTGAGCAAGGTTCTGTGTATGGCCTTGACCCTTTGGTATTCACAAGGAACAAAACTTGTCACTCTTGGTGATGCAATTGCAATCTTTTTGGAACCTCCAGACTCCACAACGAAGGATTTGTGTCTGATGTTGAAAGGGGTTTCTCAAAAAGGGATGTGGAAAAGACCAGGAGCTCCTGAAAGGTAGGTTCTACCACGGAGAAAACGTTCTATGCAGCATATGCCAGACGTTTCTTCATTGTAAACACTAGGTGAGTCACGGAGAAATTTTTTCATAAATGGCACAGTTCAACAGGATAGAGTTCTCTAACTGAGCCAGTTTTGTTTTGCTCGCATGTGCTTGCTTTCTCATTGCGGTACTATCAGTCAACAAAGTTCGGAAAGGAGTTGGATTTGGGGATTTGATGGGCTAAGCACGTACCCTTCTTGATACAAATGTCAGGAATTACAATACTTGGGGAATTCTGTTTAACGTACAACTTGCGAACATACCTCAATCGCTGGTCTCTATACTGAACCTTTTTCTTCAACGGTCTCTTGATAACCTTTCTTCAAGGCGACGAATGGACAAATCTTGCACGCAAGCGACAGCTTTTACGTGTCATTGAGCCAAAAGGGTCACAGAGAAGTCATTGTTACCTCACAATTTCGTATCAGTATGGGATTCCTGCGATGGCGTGTCAACTATTTTCCACTGGCTTGTAGCAGAGTTCAGTAATAAGCAGCCTAGACTAATCAACTTGTTAGAATAACGAATCAATCTGGTGATTGATTATAAGCAAGGATTCATCTGATTTGTTTTGAATTGATTTTATCACCACCATATTAGTGTATCTAGTTAATACAATTATCAATCTGACTGATAATATGTAAAAGTATGTCTAATTCACTAAATTATGTGATATTTTATTTCTTGCGTTGTTTCGAGTAACTATGTTTAATAGATGTTTATTAGTCAAATACTTAATAATATGTAGAAAAGATATTTGCGTTTAAATACACTTTTTTATTTCTTTTGAAAAATATTTTTGGTTCAAGGTTGTATATTTTACTTCATGAATATGGATATTTGAAATTGTTCTATGGAATTTAATTTAATTGTTTATTTTAAATACTGATGTTTGGCGAACAATGTATAATGCTACTCTAGATTTAATATAACGTATTTGCTTAGTATATTTTGGGTTATCTAAGTAGTATCAGAGTAACACCAAGAATCACCTGGATGTTACGGTTGTAATTATACGTCGGAAAAGTCCCTAAAACTCGCCTCTTGTAAAGCATTCTTATATCTGGTGGCTTATTTAGCGTTGGGTCTACGACCAGGGTAAAAGTTGAGCTGGTTATTTGTAATATCAGACTTTTCAAATATGGTTATGCTTTTTGAGTTTTGCTGTTCTTTCCTGTTGTTTTGTAATCTGTGGTTTTGCTGCTCGCTTAAATTGCTCCAGCCATTCTTCGCCCAACGACTATTTGAATTTCCTACGAGTTGTGGTTGGGTAAGTGCCATCAGTACTGTTTTTTCTTTATTGATTTAGCTCATCAGCTCTTATAATACTGTGTATAAAGTGTCAACGGAAGAGTTGCACATCTTTTCCTATTCATTTTCTTTGTCTTTCTCGAAGTCTTTTCTAGACTTTTACGGTCAGGCGGCGTAGATTTCCGTCCACTCGCCTAAATTAGTAGATTACGCGAACATATAAACCCACTCCCACCCCCTGCAAATCTACTACACAATGCCTTACAAAACCCTAGAAAACGCTCCTCGAAGGAGGCCCGAAAATCTATCAGCTGCCGAGCGGAACCAGATTCTAGGTGTACGTAAAACAGGTGCTAGCTATTGTAAGATTTCTAAAGACCTCGGATTCGCTAAGTCGACAATTTAGGACACCTATAACACCGACCGTACAGCCACTAAGCAGGAGGACCTGCCTCGTAAAGGCTGTCCTAAGACTTATAGCCATGTTAAAGAACGGAATGTCATTCGATATATACGCGAGCACCTAAAGTCCACCTACTAGCGAGTATAAGCCAATGTGCCTACAAAAATGCACCGAGCTATACTACGCCGGCTTATAAAGCTCTACAACTTATCTAATTAGCGCTACAAGAAGCGCCCGTTTATCTTAAAGAAGACAGCCAAGATCAGGTACGAATAGTGTAAAGCTAGGCGCTATTAGACCCTCGAGGACTAGAGATATATTATGTAGAGTGACGAGTGTTCGGTAGAGCGAGGCAAGGGCAAAGTATAGGAATAGTACTTCGGAACGCTAGCCTAGAAGTAGGATTCCGATAAGATTTAGACCTACTCCTGTAGTAAGTAATTAAGGATCATAGTCTAGGGGTGCTTTTAGGTCGGTGGGCGCTCCGATTTGTATATGTTTGATAGGGACTTTAAGTCATAGAAGCATGGGTATAGCAGTTGGTCCTATATTTAAGCTTTAGAGGCCTAATTGGCTCTCGACTTCGAGGACTTAGACGACTAGCGGTATACATTTATGTAGGATAACGTAAGGATTTATACCTTACGCGCGGCACTTAAATAGTTCGAGGATAAGGGTATAAACATCCTTAAATGGCCCCCCTATTCGCCTAATCTAAACCCGATTGAAAACATCTGGTTTACGCTTAAAGAAATACTCCTTTAGAGGTATCCTCACCTTTAAGGCAAGTAAGAATCCGATATTGAAGAGATAGAGAATAGACTAAAGGAGTGCTGGGCGGATATTCCTAAAAAACACTTCGAGTCCCTCTAGCGAAGTATGCTAGATAGGATTAAAGCCTGTATTAAGGCAAAGGGCTGGCATATAAAATATTAGCTTATATTTCTATATATAAGTGTCATTTTTTTAATATAGTAATAGACTACCTTTCGATAAGTCATTTTATAAAAAAACTAAGTTAATTGTACTTAAAATGATGATGTTATTCACAAGTCTGTAGTCTAGGTCTAGTCTAGCCCGGGCGCTCGCTTAGCGAGTGGACGGAAATCTACGCCGCCTGACTGTAGTTATGGAAATTGTGCCATATCTCGCCTCCAAGGATTCATCTCGCAGTACTACTCTCTCCTCAAGAGCCAAATTGACAAATGTTCAAAAATCTGGATGGATGTCAATTTTGTCATAGTATCATTGAATCCGAAAAAGTCGTACCGCTTTCCAGCAACAGGCTCCCATTGCAAAAATCTGCGCTGTGGTGTTTTGGGTTCTGGATAGCGAGTCACAATCAGCCATGGCACCTCGAATTAAACGCAATACTTGAGCCGCAAGTGGAGTAAGATGGTCTTGAGTACCTCAGCGTTCATGCGGAGGCCCTTGGCTATTTTATCTTTCTCGGCAGTGAGCTTTGCCAGCATAAACATTTAGGCGGCTTCAAACACCCAAGGACTCGCAACTCGCAACGGACCTTTCCGGAATCTCGGAGAACTTTAACACATAAGGGTGACTTGAGCTGTTGGTCGGTCTGACTCATTTCAAATGAATAGAACAGGTACTCTTAAGCTATCAGAAAAGCTCCTCCATACACAGTACCTGTTAGATATTAGTAGCACGGTTAACACCTAACTCCGAACCAGTTCATCAGAAAAAAATATCTCCCGAAGGAGGCAAGATTCCCGTGAGACCTCTCCCCCACATTGCCATGACGTCCTCAAACTCTGTTTCCGAGCGAAAGATAATCCCTTCTTGACATCCAACCAATGCCGAAAACCCTCCGATAATTCACAAGTGCCGTCATCCAAGAATGGGTAAATTTGGCAGTGACTGCCCCTCTTTCAAAGGCGAACAATAGCGAGGAAATCCCGAGATAGGGCCCCTCCAACGTAGCTGGTTGACCCCTCATTCCATCCCATTTGATCAAACCTGCACTCAGCTAATCCCCACCCACCTCGGGCTCCCCTCATTCACTCTCCAATCCGCAACTTCCCCTTTTAAGCTTCTGGATTTTCTCGGGAAGGGAAGTAGACATCAAGGTACTCTTCTTACCACCAGTTTCTATCCATCCATCTATCCCATATCAAAAAGCATAAAGCGCTACTACGGCAATGTCGACCGTCGGAAAGGTATGCTTGCTTTTTTACCCCTCCTTCTACCCGAAGAGCTGGGCGGGTTGGGACTACGTCACAGAAGCTAATTGAATCACAGACTATTACCTGCAAGGTTCGTAAAATCCACGAATATGTTTTTTTAGATTCCAGATTTGGTCACCGAGGAAAGTGATGAGAAGATATTAACATATGTGAAAAGGCGGCGGTTGCATGGGAAGCAGGTCAGGATTTGACCATCGAGGACATCGAGGTCGCACCACCACGAGCAAACGAGGTCCGAATCGAAATCTACTACACAGGAGTTTGTCACACAGGTAGGGACACAATTACCGTTCTAGAACTTGGAGAAAACACAGAGATCAAGTGGGCTGATCAATGGCTGCAGATGCATACACACTCTCAGGCAAGGATCCCGAGGGAGCTTTCCCCATCGTCCTCGGTCATGAGGGCGCTGGAATCGTCGAGTCGGTCGGAGAAGGCGTTACATCTGTCAAACCAGGAGACTACGTCGTAGCACTCTAGTAAGAGAAATTCCACCTATTCCCTGACTCCCTTTTCCATCATTGAAAATCCCATTCAACTCACACCAACAAACAACAGCACACCGGAATGTAAAGAATGCAAGTTCTGCAAGTCCGGCAAGACCAACCTTTGTGGTAAGATCAGAGCCACACAAGGAAGGGGAGTCATGCCCGATGGAACATCGAGATTCAAGTGCAAGGGCAAGGATCTCTTGCATTTCATGGGCACCTCGACCTTTTCCCAATATACCGTTGTTGCAGATATTTCGGTCGTGGCCATCACCAAAGATGCACCTATGGATCGAACCTGTCTCCTTGGATGCGGAATCACCACCGGTTACGGTGCAGCAGTGGAAACGGCCAAGGTCGAGGAGGGCTCAACCGTCGCTGTTTTCGGAGCTGGATGTGTTGGTCTCTCAGTCGTTCAAGGAGCTGTGATGCGAAAGGCTGGACAGATTATCGTCGTGGACCTCAATCCCAACAAGAAGGCATGGGCTGACAAGTTTGGTGCCACGGACTTCGTGAATCCCGCTGATCTGAAGGGCCAGACCATTCAAGAGAAGCTGATTGAGATGACTGATGGAGGATGTGATTATACCTTTGATTGCACGGGTAACGTTGGCGTGATGCGTGCCGCCTTGGAAGCCTGCCACAAGGGTTGGGGTCAGAGTATCGTTATTGGTGTTGCTGCTGCTGGACAGGAGATTTCCACTCGCCGTTTGTTCCCCCCATTCTTTCCACTTTCCAGATCCAAGATCCAAGCCAGTACTAACTTCAATCGCAGCATTCCAATTAGTTACTGGCCGAGTCTGGAAAGGTTGCGCCTTTGGTGGTATCAAAGGTCGTACCCAACTTCCCGATTTGGTTGATGACTACATGAAGGGTAAGCTCAAGGTCGACGAGTTCATCACCCATCGCAAGAACTTGGATGAGATCAACAGCGCCTTCGAGACGATGAAGCAGGGTGATTGCATCCGTTGCGTCGTCGACATGAGGAAATGAAGGTGCGCACGGCTTTGAGTCTACTACGGACTTTGTCTCAGAGGCTGGGTAAGTAGAAATACATGCAAAAAAAATCCCGAATAGCCCAATACTGAATATAAAACAAAGTTACCAAAAATGAAATATATACCTACACATGATATATAAGGATATAAGTCCGCTGCTCTGGAAAATGGGGATCATGATAGTCATGTTTGAGATGGTATACGAATGAATGAAATGTGAGTAATAGGGAAATAGGAACTTTTTAATTGCGTAATCCTGTTTATTGGCATGTCTTGGAATAAGACTTTGGAGTGGATACCATCATACGTAAATGAACTCGCGTGAGGTCGTCGTCATAAGCTTGATTGTCAATGAGTTGGAATAATTCCGCACTGAATGTTAATAATGAATACAGTAGCAGGATTCACAGCGAAGGTTTGAGGGGCGAGTTTCGAGTCAAGAAACTGGTTCCAACTACTTGTCGGTGGAGCATCTGTCATATTCTCGGTTCAATTTCGAATCACAGTCTTACTCAGGCGAGGGGGCCAAACGGTACATTAGAATCACAACATTTCAGTCACAAAAGAGGGTGAATTGTAGAATTTGTTTGTTATTGGGTTGTTTGTGTGTTTAGATGTCCTCCCATTATTCTAAACCACACCTAAAGTGACCGGGCTCCGGCCTCTCTCGAGGGAAACCATATTACGCCCGCTAAAAGATCACCAAATAGGTCGCAAGTCGCAGGCTCATGACAGAAGAAAAGAGCACGGTAAATACAATGCATCGATGGCCCTACCCATCGACCATATCAAAATAGAAAAAACGCCGTTGTTCGAATGGTAGTCCCATATACAATGGCAATCACAAACAGCCGAGCTGTCCAGTCCAATCCAACATTCGACCCCCCCTAGATCCCCTTGATCACTTGCGTTCGCTCAGCATTAAGCTGTGCAGCGTTACGGTCATGGGATTCCTTCTTGCACTGTGGTTTGGGTTTAATTGTTAGCCAGGAATTCTTGTAGGACATCTACTAAACCAACTTGCCACCATTGGATTCCGTCTTTTGAGGGAAAGCCCGGGGAAGTAGAGTAGCTTACGTCTTCTAAACCATCGCATTTGTGGTCCTCTAACAGTCTGTGCTTCCCGCAGTAATGACCATTACAGAACCCACAGTCTCCAATGATGCGTTGCGCACCCTCCCTACAGTCCTTGAATGTGCAGCGCAACTTCTTGGGTGGCATACCGCCTCGTAATGGGAAGGCGACGTGGAGGGTGGATTCGCGCGAGATGTGGTAGTCTGCGAGGGTCGAGGACGGCGAGAGGTGTTTCCCGGCGTGCACGAGACGGAGATCGCTCGAAGGAAGAGATGTGCGGAGAGAGAGGAGGGTTGTGAGGTTCTCGACCGAGATGTCTTGGGGCACTGTGAGGGCGATTGCTGGGAGATTGGTTAGCCTCGCTGTTCTTTCTACCGGTTTCAAGGGGATTGATGGGGGACGGGGATCTAGGCATGGAGATCGAGCGCTTACTAGTGCCAGCGGTGTTCTTGACGAATATCTGCATTGTCTCGGTGCACTCGGGCGAGGCGGATCGAGAACTTGTAGTTGAGGACACCATTTTATGAGCTGTTTGGGTGGATGTTGGGAGGGATTTGGAGTGGCAGAGTGTAGAGTGGGAGTTGCGTTGCGTGATGGAGCCAGAAATGGAGGTCGGAGAGGGATGAGATAAGGTCCAGAAGGCTGCGGTGTGGCGCGGCGCTAGAGTCTGGAGTTGCTAGAAGGCTCTATGGGAGAGTTCGAGAAAGAGGTGAGGGAGTGTGGCGGTGGTAGTGGTAGTGGTAGTCGTCGTAATAGTCTTGTTTGCGTGGAGTTGCGAGGAGTTGCGAGTGGTTGCGGTTGCGGCGGACAGAGGCTCAAGTCAAAGAGGCGATTCAAAGCGGAAGGTGTAGGCGGTAGGCGGGTCGTGGTGTTGTTGTGTTTGGCTTTGGCTTTGGCGGTGGAGAGTCGGGAGTTGGAGGTTGGGAGTTGCAGGTGGGAGTTGGTCACAACGTGGTCAGTAGTCAGTAGCAGTCAGTAGTCTGTAGTCTTTATCCAGGGAAAGAGAAGAACAAGAACAAAGCAAGAGGGAATCACAGCTGGGGGGGAGGGAGATTAGTTATATAATCCAAATTTAATGGGTCACTCCTAGGCACTTGCACTTGCACTTGCTGCGCTGCGCAGTGGTGCTGGTCAGTGGTCTCACGACCGCGCTGACTCGGATGCCTTGAACCCTTGAAGCTGGGATTCACCAGACTCTAGGTGACTAGGTCCCTAGGTAATATCCTAGGTTGCAGTGGGTAGTAACCCCGGAACGCTAGCCGATGACCGATCACCTACAAGCGCCCCCTGTCCTCTAGTTCCCAATCACGCCAATCCAACCCAACACCCCAACACCCCCAGCATCTACCAGTATTCACCACTTCTCTACGGAGGACGTAGGTAGTACTCCGTACCTATTTTTGCCGACCGAGGCGATGTGGACTATGTCTTATATAAGTTGAATGCGTCATAAATCTATTTATTTGATAATATTATCCTAAAACTAAAAAGTTAGGGCTAAATTTACTTTTATGATACAGGTTTTTTTTTTTGACTGTCATACCTTGTTTGCGTACGAGTAGAGCCAGTTACTCCGCATTAAGTCCAGTCATTCCAGACCCTCCGACATATTTGTGGATGCGCCTAGAACGGCGCGCCAACGCTCTCATGTATCCGTTGTCCATCTATTCCGAATTCGCATCCCACGCGTGAGATGGCGGAATTTCACCAAGCGGCAACAAAGGGGGCGGGACTAGGATCCGGAACTAAACAACGTTTACTACGATTTAAACATCCAGTTCTGGTCCTCTGGATGTTTGAGACTTGAAGGACCGGAATAGATTCGTTGTTGTTGGCGGGGTATGGGGGTATGAAGTATGGAGTATGGATGTGTTGTCTTGTTACGCTGGTCCGAGTATCTCGAAGTCTCGGGATCAGGGGACGAGAGGGGTGTTTCGACGCCAACGCTTGAGATTGAAATGAACACAGTCAATGGGTCCACGAGTGTTTTGCCTTTGTCGGGCGAGCAAAGGCTACAAAAACGTTTGGATGGAAGCACTGGAAGGGATGATTTGGCTTCTTCTCAGACTTTCTAGAGCGTGGGAAGACGTCTTATCGCAGCTTGGCAGCGTGGTTAGGACGACCGACGACCATGAACCTTTGGGGTGAACCTTGACCAAGGGAGGCGAGAGGTGGGAGGCGAGAAGCGAGAGGCGAGCATGCCGCATGCGAGATGGCTGAGGCGAAAAAAAGGGGAAGGTCGACGACGACTCTGCTACCGATTGGTGATTGGCTGCCGGTTTGCGGCATGGAGGCTACCACCAGTTACCACCAGCTACCTACGGAGGTAGTTCTAGTTCCAATGCGACCATGAACATGCGCCCTTTTTTTGAGTGTGATGGTGCACAAGTACGAGTATGGGTTTCGAGCAAGCGCTGGACCGCTGGACCGCTCGCTGGTGCATGCAAAGTAAGTACCAAGTAGAGTAAACGTTGAGAAACGTCAATGCTGGCGTCGATCGACCTGGATTTAGCGATAAATTCGGCATGTGTTGGTGATGAGCTTTTGGCTCAAGAAGAGAATTGCGAGATCGGATGTGATATAGCCTGATTGCTAGTCAAGTCACAATTGACTATAATCGTAGTTACCGAGTAAGACTGTTAGTAGTGCACTCGAGTAGTTTGGTAAAATAGTAAGATGGTAAGATTGTAAGATTGTAGGTAAGATTGTAAGATTCTTGACCACTAATTAAGTTTGGATAAGTTACAACACTAACCCTCACGCAATAAGACTGCAAATAATATAGCTCGCCGGTCAGCTTCTAGTACTCCCCTCCAGTGAGTCCAGTCATGACATTATGCAACGGTCATCTCACCGCCCTACCCAGCCCGCCAAACGATCCCAAATCAGAAATCCATATCAAAATCGCAGATCACATGGTCCAAGTGCACCTGCCCCTCGCTCGTGGCGAGCCAAAGATCAGGTCCCCATCACATCACATCCTATCCAACATCGCCAACGCAATCCAGGCCAGGGACCAGAAGACCAATTCTCGTATTTCATCAAAAATCTTCTCTAAAGATAGTAACCACAAAACACACACTGCAATAACACTGCAATAATCAATTCCCCCATCCTTGACCATCCATCTACAAACCACCACCAAAGAAATCAAAAAAAGACCCAAAGTATAAAGCAAGAGGTGGTTGGTGTCCAAGACCCCCAACCCATCCATCGGCTTACCTACCCATATGCATCATCGGCAGCGACACCGATTCAGGGAAACTCTGCAGACATACTCGAGTACTCTAATCTAGAGGTACTCTGCGAACGCGCATAAAAGCCACCCACCCTGCATGCATGCAGGAAAGGGCCACCAACCAACCAACAACGCAACACAACCAATCTACACTACAACCTACACCTACACACCTACACACCTAGAACATCAATCACCCCTACAACTACACCAACACCCATCATTGGTTGAAAAATCCACCCCTCCCGATTCCCGAAACGCCAAAAACCCTAATTATCCAACGAGGCGAGAGAAGAGATATATATTTGTACACCCACCCATCCATCCCATTCCTTCATTCCTCATGCGCAAAAAGGGAAAGGGAAAGGGGAAAAATCTACCGTTTCCATACTGGTAGGCTGACTGACTGACCTTACAGCCACACGAGAAGGCTGAAAGCAAAATGGGGTATTTTGTTAATATCGACGTCGTATCTTACTTCGAATATCCGAGCTATGCGCATATAAAAGACCAGTCACCCAGTGAAAATACGACGTATCAATCATCACAAGCAAAACATTTACAAGTATCGTTGCATGCAATTTTTCTCATGTGTTGATCTCGAATTTCAAAATTAATCAGGATCGAATCCGTCTAGTCTGGCGAAAGAAATACAGGTGGTTACCAATCTATGGAGGCCCTGGATCCCTTTCCCCTTCAATTCAAACCTAAGTCCTATCATATGCCTAAGCGCCCTGCGAAACTGAAAAAGAGAAGGATGTATAATGAATATGCGTGCTGATGCAACTCCAATCTGATGCAAGAAAAAAGGTCGCTCAAGTACGTACAAGATGAAAAAGAACAAGCAAAAAAAAGACTCGCTACCCCATGCCCTATACAAAACACTATCATAAACCTCATCGATGCTTCTTATATTTCTGTGAACATGTATATTAGCGGTGTCCCAATGTAGAAGTGGTAGTACAAAACCTACATCATCGGCTCTCTGTTTATTCCCCGGATCCAAAGAGTTCGTCGCACCCAATAAAGCCTGCCCAACTGCTCTAGCAACTGCAATCGGCGGTCGTAGGATGGCAGTCGGTGCATGGTTCCGGACTGCTTTGAATACACCCGCCGCATTGCCGCTTTCCATTATTTCTCCTGGAATCGCGATGAAGGCATCTGTTGCCAGGAACAAATCTTGTTGAAGGCCTGCATACCCACCTCGTAAACCTTGGAGTACACCAATAGGTTGATTGGCATAAGGGCTGATCTGGTTGGGCTTCTCCTCAGATTCCTCATCATCTGTAATAGGACTGATTTCCTTGGTGGGACCTAAAAATCCTTCTGCTTCTTGAAGAACAGTCTGAAATCCAATCATAGCTTTGGCTCCTAGTCTCACCAGTTCCGTACCAGTGGTTTTCGCAAAGACAGCTGCTCCTTTGCTAACACTTCGCACGATTCTTCCATCCTTCTTATATTCACGGACCGGAACCTCAATAAGTTGTTTGACACCCCCACCTACATTAACAATCGATCGAATGGGCGCTATTCCGGCCAAGATGCCCGGCAACTGGTTTTTCTTGATGTCCGGCATCCAAATGTCGTTCAGGCATTTGCCGAGTTTCTCAAAACCGGTGACACCGTAGATAATAGTACGACGAAGTGTCATGTCTGCTTCTTCCAAGATTACGAAATTCATGAACTCGGTGGTACGACCCGAACGAAGACCAGCGTAGTCAACCCGTTTTGGTTTGAAGTCCAGTCTAACAACCACATTGTTGATCTCGGCTCTCTGTATAAATGGAGCATCGCTAGGCGCGGAAGGGGCTGGAGTAGGCGCGGATTCATCTTTAAATTCGAAGAATCGAGTTATGAAATCAAGAGCATCCTGATCGACATGGAGGCGGAGTGGAAGTATCGTAGCTTTGAGCACAATCTCAGATGCTGCCAACTCAGGTACTGGCTTGACATTGAGGATCTCGATATGAACCATGCTGCTACCAGTCTGTCTTTCGTGGGGCTTTTGCATTCCCGTCGCAAACTTTTTCCATGTTGATGTGTGAATATTATCAAAAACTTCGAGGTCATGAATCCGAACATCTACTGAGCTCTGCGTTTCCCCACTGCCAGGAGGATAAGCAACTATGTCAACATTGATGCCCGATAGCTCGAAAGCAATTTTATGGTGTTTGCTTCTGCTGAGTCGCAAGCCTTTTTGTTTCGGTCTTCGAGTACCACCTTGCCGACTTGTAGCAGAGGATACCGTTGTAGTAGCCACTGATTCTGTTTCGGTAGCATTGTCATTCAGCCCTTGGTTTATAGCTGCTGAAAGTTCATTGGAATCCCGCTTGGTAGGAACACCAATGTAAATCGAATTGAACAAGAAGTCGCTAATAACATCATCTTCTTCGTCGATATCCTGATCAAATGTTGATTGCGATTGTATTCGCGCTCGTTTCTCGTTGGCTTTCGACTCAATGTCTCGAACAGCCTTGGAAATTGTGTCTCGCGTCTCCTGCCAATCATATCCATCGAACAGGTTCCAGATAACATGTACATCTCGAACAAGAACTTTGAGTGGACTCTTTCGGTTTGGAGCGGTACCTGGTCGAGCGTAATTATTTTTTGAAGAATCCCAACGATGTGCGGCCCCTTCCAAAACTGATCCGGTAGCAAAATGGTTGTCCACAAAGTTGAGTTCCGCCTCTGGTTCTTGTTCCTGTGAGTCCTGGAAAGTAGTGTTCACTAGTACTCCTTCATGAGTGTCTCGACTGCTTAATTTGGTCGAACTGTCTGCTATACCCATACCCGCCATGATATCGTCGTCTTGATCATCAGGAGACAAATCGGAGTCCAGATCAAATGTATCCAAATCAAAGTCCTCATCGAAATCATAATTGCCTTCTGCAGTACCAAATGCATCTGCTGTCAAAGAGGCCAACAAGTCCTTCACCGGTACGACTTTGGTGCGATATTTCTTCTCCGTGCTTGGGATTGATGGAGGAGCCAAAGCACCAAGAACACCAATCAGAGTCTGTGTAGAATCCGCGCAAGATTCGAGCACAAATAAATTATCTCTGAGCTCAACCTCGACGCATTGTTCGTCATCTGTGTCAGTTGATACCGTGACCATTGCTTTGGCCGAAGAGATATAGCTGACAGACACAAAACCCATGTCACAAAGGTCTGTTACCTGGCTGCTGCTGGCGTTGAAAGATGAACGTCTAGGCTGAGCTGTAAGATCACCCGAGATTATATTCGCAACGTTGTCTATGACAAGAAGTGATGCCTTGTTTATATTCATGGCTGCGGAGGTATTCTTATCCTTGGGCACAGAAGCGGACAGATGTGCGTCAGTCAAACAAACGAGCAGCTTCGAGGGCAGTCCCAGTGGATTTAGACCCAGGATACAATCTCGGATAGCAACATCAATCAACAGTGGTTTAGAGGTCGGAGAATCAGAACGTGAAGGTTTGCGTGTAGCTTGAGGGGACCGTGATCGGGCGAAATCTGTTAGTGTAGCAACAGATGCAACCATGCTCGCCGACATATCTTGTGCAGTTGCCCCTTCCACGAGTCCAAGAACAGTCATGAGAGTTGGAACACGATACTCAAGCTTCAAGTTCCACAACTGAATTTTCACAACAGGCTCCATTTCATTGCCAATCATTCGCGCCATAATCGCCGGGTTTCTTGCTCTTGGGTCTCTTAACTCAGCATTTACCGCCTCTCCAACAAGTTCTTCAGAGGAGTTGCGGTGAACAGAAATGGTGTCGACGCTGAGAGCAACAAGGGAAGGAAGAGTGATTTGTGCCACTTCTATGTCAGTCGCAGCTAACTTTATGGAACCGAGAGTGTCATTGACTTTTATGTCAGCGCCAAATTCTCGAAATGAGACGAGAGATAGCAGGCCAGGTCGGTCATCATCAGGTAAATATTTTGCTACTGTAGCCAATCTCGAAACTTCTTCTCCTAGATCTGGGAGATAGCTGAGGTCATCTAGATTGTCAACCTTGACTTGAAAATTGTCCATCCTGAGCTTCAAAACGGAACCCTGTCTTCTTTGGCGTAGCAAATTATCAAGCATAATATCATCACCCAAATCATACGGAGATTTTGATGGTGTTATAAGAGACAGTAGGCGATTCAAATCTCTTTCGTCGGGTGTTGTAAGGAAGTCGATTCGGGTCGAGGTTATCTCGGCAAAGATTGCTGGAGAGCGTTGCGTATTCTTCAGAAGGGGCCCAAACAACCGGATTGCTTGAACAGAAACACCTATCATTTCGTCTCGATTCACAATCTTCACAGCTGAAGTCTCAACTCCAATGCTACACTCAGCTCCAACAAGCTCCAGAATGAAACCACCGATCCTGATATCGGGTTTCTTTTGGGCCACTCGAGACTTATCATCAGACTGTTGAGGTGTCTCAAAGCGTACACCACGAGACTTTGGCTTACCAGGGCTAATTGCAGTGATGGTGCTGTTTGATGTCATTGAGCTGCCCATATGCAAAACACTGCTAAGTCCTCCAAACCAACTGAACGTCTCATCCAACTTTTGAAGATCTATGGTCACATGTATCGGTAACGTCACCACCTCAACTCGAGTAACTTTTGCGTCTTTGAAGAGATTGACGCGAATGTCAATTCCCTCATCAGCTTTCAGGTCTTTCACGGAAGCGCGCATCTTGGGATTTGCCTCGAAAGATACTATATTTCCCGTTGCGTAACCGAATACAAACTTTTGAATAGTAAGTGCCGTATTCGAAGACGACGAAGAACTTCTGGAAGTGATGTTGAGGCCCTTCAAAGTTGACCGAAGAAGCACATCTGTGTCAGGAACTGGCTCTGGTACTAATGAAGTACGACGAGATCCGAGCATTCCTTCAAGTCTCTCCACAAACGCTATGTCGATTTTCTCAACGGACAGTTTGAAATCAGAGCTGCCACTTTTGGCCTCAGTATTTTTTGGTTCAGGATTCAAGTTTGGTGTGGGAGCTGGTGCTTGATTCAGGGCCTCTTGCAATTGACGAATTATCATACAAATCAATCTGCCAATAGAAATGTCGAATTGTGTAGAGAGGTTACCAATAGCAACTTCAATATCGTTGGAGGGAGCTTTCGTCTCAGTCGCTCTTCGTGGACGACTGGGTGGAGGCAAAGCAGTAGGGGGGTTTCTTCTGGGAAGATGAGCTGAGAATGCGCCAGGCAGATCAAATGTTGAGGATTCTGCGAGGTCCTGTTCGTATGTGCTTTGGACCAACGCGCTGTCATTCAGTCCCGGATCTATAGGAATATCTTGGTTAAGAGCAGGGATGTAGATGTTCACTCTATCCAGGAATAGAATCGGCTTCATTATCTTGTTGAACCCTTCCGATGAAGTAGATGACAAGTCAGAGACGACACTTGGAAGCCGTGGGATAGAAGCCTCCATCTGTGTCGCATTGGAATGAATTGATGCATTGGTTTTAGCTGTCCTTATAGAATCAGCAATAGAAGCCGTTGACCGATCGATTGGCGAATGGTGGCGTGCGTTCTCCAGGTTATCTAAACCCTCATCTTGGACTTGTGCCTGATGTTTGCTTCTTGAATTTGAAGGTCCATCATCGTTTCCCTCGCCCTGCTCTGTCCAGCCACCAGGGATTCGGACTAATGGGGAATGTGAGATGGCACTTAAATACAGGCTCTCCGCATCTTCGTGATTAAACATTTTTGACTGGGTGAGATCTTCTCCGTCAGAACTCGAATCTTCGTCATCGTCATTGTTATCGTGAACGACAAGAGACTGACTAGCCTTCGAAGTGTCTTCAGTGACTGAGGATTCCTGCAGAGATTCTGATTCCATGTTTTCCGTAATATGTGATTGAGATTGAGAAATCCGCGCCTCTGAAAACCTAGAGTACGGTCTTGGCGGCAGCAGAATTGATTCTTGCATCGAACTTTCAGGCGACCCACTGAGCGAATCAGGAGAATCGCTCTGATTATCATCTGTTAGTTGGATGAGCATCGAGGCGCGGGGAGTTGAAGATGGCGACTGGCTTCTTTGTAAATCGTGCGAGGATGACAGGGACCGTCGTGCATCTGATTCCTCTTTCCCCAAGCACTCGCTGTCAGTAAGTTGGCCATAATATGCCGAATTTTGCAGAACACTTTGGGACACCTCACTCAGGCTATCCCGGATACTCCCCGACATGTTTGAACCTCCTTCAGAAGCATCATCAAAACGGCCGCCCTCACTAACATGTACAGAAGCACTGAGGGATTGTAGTCCGCTCAGATGTTCGGGACTGGAAGGTGTGGAAAGCCCTTGAAGTGATGCCACGGATTCCTTGCCCTCTAAGCCCTCTTCAAATGTCTGTATTTCATCATGAGCAACTGGCGATCGAGGTCCTGATGTCTTGCCTTCGCTTATTTCAGAATGTGCTGCGGAGGGAGATGAAATCGCAGATGACTGTGCTAAGCTGTAGAAGAGGTTGGCCTCGGATATGAGAACCCCCTGTATTTTTGATAGCGAAATAAGTCGTTTACCCTCCTTATGCAGTGAGTTTTGGCTCATACTGCTGTCCATCTCGGCTGCTTGCGTTACTCCCTCGATATCGATATCTTCAATTTTCAACTGGACTGTAACAGGATCTCTAGCATCGCTGATTGATGATTGCAATGTATCACTCGGAAACTCCAGTTGCAAATTGAGAGTTATCCCATGTATCCGCACTTGTAATCGATCCAATATGCTTTCCAAGAACTTCCTAATGAATGTCGGAAGCGTTATAGGCTCTCCCGTCCCAAGGTTTTCTGGTTCCTCACTCAAAACAGATTCCGAACCGAACTCAGGAACCTCTGCCAATAGTGCAGCTTCCATTTCTGCTTTGTTCTTTTCAGGTTCTGTTTGTAAGAACGATTGCGCCAAACCGGCGACGGTGGGAATCGCTGGCTCCAAATCATCGTTATCCGCGTCCTCCGAGTTTCTTCTCCCGGAATCATGTCTGGCTCCTGACCCAGTTCCGAAGCTATTCTCATGTGGTTTGGTTTTTCTTCGGTCACGATTCGTGTGCGATGGTCCCTTTTCTGATATAGGTCTAACGCGTAACTGGCATTCGACGCCATCCACTTCTACAAGTATAGGACTCGCATATATATCGAGTGGTATAGTGAGACGCAACAGAAGCACACGAGCTTTGTTGACTTCGAATGAGGGCGGTAGCTGGAGAAGAGACTCCAGCTTCTATATTTCGAACAGTTAGGGTTTATGGGACGAGAAAAAAAGGCAGAGTGGAGTGAAAAAATATGGTCATTACCTTCAAGCGTAACCCTACATCGCGGAACTCGAGGACATTCTTCTGTCCGAATGCAAGGTTCAAATTCTCTATGTCAAGGTTGTCCGTTTCCAAAATCTCCAGCCGGGAGAGGACATACAGGAGCAGACGTTTCTGGTAGTCGAACTGGAATATGCTCCCTAGGCGGGGAAGGTAGGAGGTCATGTTTGCGTGTGGAGTGGCTGCCCCAAGGGAGAAGGGGAGAGGGAGAGCGGTGGCAGAAAGTGATCTGATATATCGGGCCTACAATCAAAGCGACAGAAAAGACACTCACACTTCTGGTCGGGTGTCAAAAGCCGCAGGTGTTGGTGTTGTGCCTCCTGATTCAGACAACCCCGTGTACAAGTATGAAGCGATGACGGCGATGCGATATCGATATGCCCGGCGTGGGTTTCATTATTAGGGAGAAGTCGTGATGTATTCAGAGTATCAAGCCTGGATGCGTGGAGTCTTGGGTGAATATGGCTATGGGCAGGCCCAGCTACGCATGCTCATGCTCGAAAAGTGGTGGTGTTTATTCACCGTCGTTGGGCAGTGTTAGTGTTGTTGAAGTAAGTACGAGTACAACATGCAGTCACAAGGCATCCCCCCAAGTCAGGGATTAGTGGGGCCCTATCGATAAGGATTAGGATTATCCAAGGGTGTTTCGACTTCACGTGCATAAAGCAGCAGAAATTAAAAAGAATTAGGAACCGTTCTTTAGCTCACTCAGGATTTGTTACATGAAAATATACTCGACACGGTTGGATCAAATGGCTATTGTTACACTATGTACCTATGTAGTGCATGTACCTTTCTGGTAGTAGCAGTGGCCTGGTTTTGCCGAGATTAATTGTCCTCAAAACTCCTACAACTTTAGGGTTATTCTGCAAATAAAACAACAAAATAATAAAAGCTTGGCAGAATTATTAACTCCGATCGCTCTCCTTTATTCTTAATTCTCCCAACTTTACCCAATCTTAGAAAACTCAACTTAATTATACTCCAAATATAGCACATCCTCTTGTCAATGGCCTGGTGTGGTGTACTCAGAACCATGGGATGTACAGGATCTGTACGTCTTACAAAGGCTCCAGGTACAACTTAAGAATATATATTAAGTTATATTGTGCTAGAGATATAAGAAAAATGAATCATTCAAATTATTTGATGCGAAGATTTTGAAACTTTAATTCAAGTCTACTTTTCACTTCTCCCAAGTATGTTGTTCACACTCAGTTTTCCTAAACATATCTTACATTACAGATCATTCTCGGACAATCGGGTACACTTGTTACAAAATCTTGCCAGTAGTTGTCCTCAAATTCACTACCACTTCTACTCTCCTTTCCAGCTCCCGTTACTAAAGGTTAGAAAGTAAATTCTTTCAAGAAAGTTTTGTCAATTTGCAAAACAAATATCCTCGTAATACTCGCCAATGTTGAAATTAAGCACCTAGATTTTAAAAGCACATCTCCCATGCTACTCAAATAAACCGTCCCTACGCCTTTTATCGTGGTTGAACGCCATATACACCACCAATGCACCCCACTAAGCAAATCACACCGCTTTGCCCCTCAACTCAAACCTACTTCTGATTCTTCTCAATCTCCTCATCATCACCAAATTCAGTAACAATCCACAGACAAAACTGCTCCCACTCAATCGACCACTCCTTCATCTTCTCAGCTCTTACTCCAGAGCCCAGAGTAGCATCCTTAATATTTTGCACCCATTGGCTATTGCTTTCATCCTCGAAAGCCGCCCACCTAACACTGTTTTCTGCTAGTGATCCAAGTCCCGCAAGACCGAGATTCTCCCAGCCCTGTAAACATTGCCAGAAATCATGAGTCATGCCGGAAGTATCTTGACCCAAGATAGCTGGGTCGTCGTTACACAGAGAGCATGAGACTCCGCGAGCGAGGAGTGCGGGTAATGGGTGGGACATGATGGATGCGCAAAGACGAAGGACTTCGTTGGAAATGGGACAGCTTTCTACGAGAATCTTCTTCTCTTTGATCATATCAATGAGGAGTGGGTGCTTGTAAAGAGAGAAGCCGTGACCGATTCTGCGTGTTCCTAAGAGGACGGCGTCGAAGAGGTTTTGGTCTGTATCGCTTCCATCACCAAGGGTTTCTCCAGCCTATGTTAATTCTCAGTAAGTAATTTCCGGGTTATTGGAAGTAAGGTGTCTTACATGGAAAAAGAATGGAATATTGACACCTTCTTGAGCACATTGCTTCTTGAACCAGAACAGTTCTGGAAGAACATCCTTCAAAGGTTTGCCAGCATCTTCTTGTCCAACTAGATCAAACCCAGAGATTAGATGCGGGTAAGCCAGCTTAACGCTGATACACGCATCCATATCCTCAACCATCTTCCTCGTATCTAATATACGAAGACCAGTCCAGATCATTCTTGCACCCCAGAAACCTTTTCCTTCTTCGGATTTCTTGAAATTCTCGATTTCCTCCCCAAAGACTCGAAACATTTCATGGAATGTTTCTTCTGGCTCCTCTTTGCCCTCCTTGTAATAGCGAAATACAAAAGCAAGCCTCAAGTCCACCCATTTTACACCATCATCAAGTAATTGTTTTAACATTCTCCGCATGAATAATCTGAAAATCGGTTCGTAGAACATGATAGTGTTCAAAATTCCAAAGCAAGAGGAGAACTTCCTCCATACGGCGTCTACACCATGATGGTGCTCAATGGATTCGGTATTGGTAATTGTGCAACGATCTTTGAGCCAAGAGATGAAACCTTCCCTTCCACCCTTTGGAAAGGCATCCGCAGCTTGAGTGAGAAGAACAGGAGTATCAGGTGCGTACTCTGGACTCCAAATCGATACACCATCCACTATTCCAATTAGCAGTACTCCCCATCAAAAACGGGAACTGAAAATACCTCTATCCTTCACCTGGAATCTGAATTTGATAGGAGCACCTTCTCTAGAAATATCCGTATCTAAAGCTCTTTCGCAATAGATATGCATCCCCTTAGTCTCCAATAACACCCCAAACAGATAATCAAACTCGACCATAGCATCCATGTGTGCATGTAGTAAAGCCCCTTTTGGCATCTTCTTCATGATCTTCCACAAATTCGTACTCTCCATCCGCTCTTTCGCAAGGGAAAACATCATACCCGGGTATATGTTTGCCCCAATTTTCTGAGCGAGGATATCTTCTAGTCCGCTGTTCCATATTGTTGCAGCTTCGTGGTCTCTGATTTTGGAGACGATACTACAGGCTTTCTGGGCAATTGGAGAAAGGGATTGGCGGAATGCGTAATCTGTGGGATTGAAAAATTAGTATGTTGATTTGTAGGTAGATGGGGAGTAAAGTACCGCTTCGTTGTTTTTTCTCTTGTGATATGAGAGCTTCACGTCCGGATACATATTGTTTGAGGAATGGCTCTTCTTCTGTTGGAATTCCGGCTGCTACTTCTTCCCATTCTTCGTCGGGCATAGTAGAAGGCCAGGCATTGATGTTTTTGATTCGGGCTTGCATCTTGTTTGTCTTGTTTTGTTTACACTGCGGTAGGGGGTATTCCGATGGAAGTTGGAAGGATTGGGTGAGGTGATGTGTGATACGTGCCAACTCAGCTTTTAAGATGCTAGAATGATTCACTAACTAACGTCGCAGATCAAAGAAGAGAGCTGCTCGATTCACCTTACAGCAAATATCTGCAAGCGTCATGTAGGTATTTGCACTCGTACTTGCAATCCAAGCAGGTACCAGGTACCTCGCAGGATCCCAACCGCGGGGTGCTCCGATAAGCATCCGACAACATTGGGAAGGCGATAACGGGAGAAACTAATTCCTCTAGTGTGTCGGGACAGTCGGGTACTGTACACAACTTTTATGGATGACTACCGGTATGGCAAAAAGATTGGAGATTAACACACCCTCACTGGCCGTACTCCAGTATGAGTCAAATAATCCCGAGATTTTACTCGAGTATGGCTTAGGAATTGTCCTCTGCTGTGCTTACCCCGCCATCAATCCACATGCCCTTGAAGCTGCATATGCAAGATAGTCTGGGCATTGACGATATCTACGGGATCGCCCACATTTTGGGCCAAGACGTGAAGTCAAAAAGTACTTTCAAGTTGAAGCAGTGTTCTTGGTCCTTAAGCCAACGATTTCCAGATGTTCGATTGGGAACTCCCGAGCGATTGCTAGAGATTTCCAAACTAACCAAGGATATTCAAGAGACTTATTAGGTCAATAAGAGAGTTTTTTCTACATTACACCACTTTTTACTTACTGTACTATAAGATCTACTCATTAAATACTTTACAATCGCAGAAAAGAACGCCGAAGGAAATGAAGTTCACCAAAAACATAAGCACAACTATATTCGAATCCCCCCAAAAAAACATATATTCAAAATAATAACCATAATTCGTAATTCATAAACCTAACTCCTCATCGCCAAACCCCCCATCATAATACGACAACATCCTATCAATACCGACTAAACATCAACGGCACCAAAGCAGTCCGACTCTCATGTCCATGTCCCAACATCGCACTACTCTTCCATCCAGTACTCTGCTTCCACAAACCCCGGACACCTCGTTTCTTCTCCTCGCTCAGATGTACACTCTCAAACTCCTTCCCCATCTTGGTCAAAACCACCTCCTTCGCCTTTCTTAGCGCCGACACCCGCTTGTCGGGATCATCAGCTAGCTCTTGTATAGCTGCATCGTGCTGTATATCTCTTTGTACGCCCTGTACGTTTGGGTTGAATGTCGTAGGTTGGAGGAGGTCGATAAATGGACCTGGGGGACCCGGAAGGGGAGGAGGAGTCGAGATAGGAATAGGATCCGAGATTTTGAGTCGTGTAGGGGCCGCACGGGTAGGTGATTTTGACTTCTTGCGTATTAATCTTGGTATAATATTTGATACATGAACCGGTTCAGGTTTTGCGTCTTTAACTTTGTGTTCGTGGGTTTGCTTGCGTCTACGTCTCCTGACCCTCTTCTTGATTTTGGTAGCATGAACTATTGCACCCGCTTCGACGGGTGATGGTGGTGAAGGCCAATCATATGAGGGTCTTCGGGAGAGGGTATCGATCACCTCGTCGAGTTCACTGAGGTAATCCAATTGATCTTGGCTTTGAGTAGAGCTGTAGCCATCTGAGGTGCCGTGTTGAGACTGCCATTCTGAGCTTCCACTGATTCTTGTCAATGGAGCAAGTGCGTCTTCCCAGACACCCCCATTGATCAGGAAGACGTTCTCAAAGTCGAATTCTTTGACTGTGCGATGATGTTCCATGATGAAATCGGCAACCTGATCAGAGGACATTGTGGCATTGCGGACTTGCATGTACCGAAGCTTTGGGAAGTGCATTGTTGCCCGTCTTGGTGCATCAGGCAGAGGAGACATGGGAGAAGTGACTTCCGCAAACAACTTTGCTGTTCTTCTCGGAGGAGCGAATAGGGGATCAGTGAACAAAGTCAGGGGGCAAGGGCCCTTCCTTCCATTCCAACCGAAGCTGATCTTTTCAAGTCCTTTTGAGAAGTTTCGTATATAATCATCAAGAACTTTGAGATGATCCAAACCCGGTTGCGAACTTTTGAAATCCCAAGAGTCCATGAAGATGTTCAGCTTCTTGATCTGTTTCCATCTTCGTTCAGCAGAGGGGGTAGCTCCATACCCTGGCATGTGACGAAGGTACTGCAGACCACCAGCATGGATGTGACTCAGGCTCAATTTCTCCAAGTATATAAGAGGTGATCGCTCAATGGCGATCCGAAGACTGATAAGTGCGTAATCCACACAACCGCGTCTATATCTTTGAGCAGGATCTTGTCCTGGACAGTCAATGGTGAGATGTCTCATATTGGGCATCTTTTTCATCGCACTAATGAAGGCCGGGACATTGGTCGCAGCATGAAAGAGTGGAGGGTATTGTTGTGTCAACAAATCCCCAAGTTCCGGAGATCCATATTTTGGACGTGCAATCACGGAAGTTATAGTGGTGTTAGGTTTATATAAAAAGTTGACTTCATGGCCATTGACGGGATTGATGAGCGGTGGGAGGAAGGCGTCTGGTGTATGTGGCATTGAGAATGTCAGGTGTTCGATGTAAGGACCGATTCTTGAGAGAGCCTCGACACGGGAAGGTCGAGTAAGCGAGCTTGGTGTGAAGGTCAAGCGGGTTCTTCTGAAAAGATCTTGGGTTGTGAAATCGCAACATTTTGTATTTGTGAGTCGTAAAGCGCAATGTGTGTGAATATCAAGATGTGAGAGGATGACTGAACGGACGTTCTCGTCCCGCCAGAGGTCGACGAATCTTGAGCTGAAGAAGGCCATAACTTGTGCATGTCGTTGAAAAGAGGAAAGAGACTATAGCAAGATTGAAATAATGCGCAGCAATATATCGATAAATAGTTGATTTGTTGAGTTTCAGAAGTCTCGGCAAGACTTGTATTTGTGTTTAGTTTGGATTGGTTCAACTGAAAGTAGAATTGCAATGCAGGAATAGTAGATGTCTTATGAAGGATGAGTTGTTGTTCATTCGTCTTAGCTCCCAAGAAAGTCATACAACAACCACAACGCCAAAAACTGGGTATAAAATAAAGAAAGAAGAAAAGTAAAGCAAACCCACCTCAGGCCCTGATCCCTCCATATATTGGGAAAAAATGCCTCATACTATTCTCTCTCTTTTGCGATCACTAAATCACCTGACCAGCCAATTGTGACTCACTCAATCATGTATTACCGCCGTATCCCATGCACATGGCACAACACACCCACCTGCAGTTACGATATCTTTCTTTTGTATCCGTCAGAAAACGCGGAAATATCACTAACGCGTTCCCCATTCTCTCGCGTCTACTGGATCGAAAGGCCCAATGTACATTATCCAGGTGGCGAAGCTCCCTTGCAGCTAAAGTGCCCCCTCTTTCGCTCTGCATCTATGTAACCCAATGAAAAACTCTTGAAACGAAACACTTGTGGAGAAATGCAGCCCAAAGTCGGAACCGAGTGGGAACATGCATCGGGTAAAGGGGAGACTGGAAATGTACCAAGGGGACAGCTCATACATGAGGAGCGATGAGGTCAAAATGCTCCAATAGCGGTGAGGAGGCTGGTGCAGGCCACGCGAGACTCACGCCAACAGACGCGCTTCGTGGCTGGTGACCGTTGCTATTTGGTACCTGTAGTCTGTTTACTGTGGGGAAAGTGTAAAAGTATAGCTGTAATGTTGTCGTTTTGGGGATGATAGATCATAGATGAGAGGAACAGCGCGCCTGTTTCATGATTGTGGAAAGGGGAAATCGGTACCTGTATGAGAGTGGAAGGAGAGTAAAAGGAGAGTTTCATATTGCTTATAAAATTCGTCGTCCTCTCGCGAAAGTCGCGAGCGCGAAGCGAATTTCGCGTGGGAAGAACGGATTGGTAACAACAGTATCACTGTTTTCACGCTTAGAAGGTCCTCGCTCGCACCGCGCGACCACTGGTGTATACCTCGTGCCGTTTACCCCGCCCAACTCTATAGACCCCCCCTCGCCGATCGACTATCAGTGCACCTTTTCTCACTTTTTTTCACTTTCCGTCCCCAAAAAACCAATTTACAATTCGCTTATTAATTCAGGGGGCTTGAAGTTTGGAAACGATATTAGAGAAAACGGGTTTCCCTGCAAAATCTCGTTTCTATTTTTCATGTTGGGCTGCCAACGTGCCAGGTCACATATTGTCACGAAGCCCCACACCAACCCCCACCTAATGACTGGCGTGAACAGCTAGCTACGTGGGACATCTTCCCTACATGGAACGAATGCTATCGGGTACCAATCGCACAAAGAAAGAGTTCCCAAGGGAATATCGTGGGCATACTCCAGTGCCCATCTGTAACAGCTCATAGAGTTGTTTCCAAGTTCTGAAGGAACCCCTTGATTCCCCAAACCGTCCAGTCGTGCTCTTTTTGCTGCAGCCCATCTCGCACTATAACACTTTTGATACAATGCATGTGTAAATGCAGCAATCAACGTCGAAGAAGTCTCCATAGCAGCCAGTCGTTCCACTCTTTAGGCTCTTCGATAAGAATATTCCCCTTGCAGACACCAATGGATATACTTGACATCCCGTCTACTCTGCCACAGCCCACTTTCCTCTATCTTTTTCGTTTGCTCTTCCTCGGAGCCCCCTGCGTCTTTGAAGGCGTTCCAGATTTGGTTTTCGAGGTCGACTTACTCGTCGGTTTTGGAGAAGATTCGCGATCCTCCTCCTCCTCTTCACCACCCTCTTCGGTCCCATCATCCTCGTCCATGGTAGTATCTTTACTCGCCGCCCTCTCGCTACTCTCCTGGTGCTCCGCTTTCACTCTCCCAAAGTTTCTATTTGCTCTTCCCTTCCTCGTTCCCTTCCCCGCCGTCGCAGTCGGACTACTAGTTCGTGACGTTCTCGGCTCATCCGTATCTTCCACCGTACTCGCTCGATTTCTCGTCACCGTATCACCTCTCTTCCGCTTCCTAGCTGGCGGCAAAGAAGGCGATCGTTCCATTCTTGGAGGGGAAGACGAAGCAGCCTCACTCGAACTCAATTTTCCTTTCATAAACATAGGTTCCTCATAGTCCTCTTCCGGAAGCTTGAATTCGAAGAATTTGTCATCGCCGTCCTCGTAATCGAACGAGTTTTCTTGTTTGTCGATAATGTCAAGATTATACATGGTGCTGATCTTTTCCCAAATACACGGTATTCGTGTGTGCTTCTCGATAGTAGGGTCATAGCCGTGGTTGCGTAAATGTTCTGAGATCGCGATCATTCGGAAGTGTTTGTGCATGCCTGGAGGCAATTAATAGAGTTTCGTAGACGAATTTTAAGGGTACCTACCAGCTGGCTTCCATCGAATAATCCCCTTGAAAAGCGACGTTTCTTGCTCGTCGGTCCAAGGATCGTTTAGAAGATCCGAGGTAGGTTTAGGAGTTTCTTCAACTTGCTGCGTCTGCGGAGAGTCTTCCATCACCGTATCTTCATCTGCCACAGGAGTTGAGGCTGCCCTGGCGACGCCTTTGCCCTTCTTTTTCGGCGGCATCTTGGGAGCATTATCTGGCTGTCAATTGAATATGGGTCGTTGTCGCGAGGACTCCAAGGGAATATACCAAAGCGTTGTAGCCCAATATATGAGGCTTGAACTCCAGACGTCACGACGACACCCTGTAACGTCACGTGATGCATATCATGTGGTAGGATTAAGAAACCTGTACTCGAGTAAGTTGCAGGTGCGAGACATTCACAAGTTGCAAAGGGAACCAGGTGGCTATTCTGATTGATTTAATGTCAGAAAATTAGACAAACTGGTGCAAATATATCATGTTGTGAATTTTGCCCAAACCCTCCCTTAAAAACCATTCTCATGTCTCGCTTATCCAGATATCAATATAACTATATCCAATTGTACACTCGATCCTCGTTCGCCCTATCCTACATACGATTAAGAAATCCAGAAACCCAGTTTTTACAACGCACAGCCTTCTGAATCCCCTCCCCATTTCTACAAATGAACGAAGTGAGAAAATTCTAGGCCAAATAAATTGAGACTTGGTAACCTACTGCTAACTTTTACCCCAACATACATTCCTCCGTTTCATTACGTCTTTCGAGATATATCTCTATATAACGGTGATACGTCTACCAATTATGTTAGCAAATCGTATAAAATGGCCTTCTATTAAAGAGAAGTCCGAAAGCGTCATTCCTAATGAAACAAAATACTATACAATCACAGACCAGACTACAATTTCTCAGATCAATTCTCGGGTTTGTTTGCTACTGAACCAAAAAGCCGTCATCAGTAGCGAACAAATTGATACTCTATGTCGTGTACGAACATAGCACCACACATCATCATTTGACGCCAATTCTTCATCGTCAGCACGAAAGACCCTATCCCCAAAGCACATAAAAGCCACAATTCGAAAAGAGAAAACACCAAACAGAAGGACTCCCTTATTTTCCTCCTACGCCTGATCCAAGACGTCCAGACCATCTCACTATCCCCCACCACATCCAGGATAATCTCTCTCCCGGGCTCCCCGTCCTTAAGCGAATATCTCGCTTCCACCTAGCACTTGTATCATGTTAGGGAAGGTTATCAATACCCACCATAGCTGCCTGTACCTTTTGTTCTTCTTGATATCAGCAGTCATTCAACGACAGACAAGTTTTTGATCATACAACCCTGACCTCCAGTTCAGTACTTCTAATACAAGGTACGATCAGACGAGGCGATTACTATAATTTCTCATAAAAGAACACAATACCTCGCTAAATTCCTGAAATCCAGCTTTCTATTCCTAATCTCATTTTTCCACGCATATACAAATATACAAATGTATATAGAGCCTACAATAAATGCATTCGCAATCCCAAAGAAATCACCAGTCTTACATACCATACTACAATCATCTATTTCCACGTCGAGTCATCAACAATCCACCGTCTATAAAAGTCCCCTTTAAACGCCCTTACGGTTACTATAAAGAATCTATAAATCTCAAGACCTCATCAATAACATACTATCCTCCAATACTCACTCACCATCCCACCCCCAAAAAGGGCAAGGAAATGAAACAGAAATACAAGTGAATTAATTGTTCTGTCATTCCCTAATCCCAATAATCTATTCTACACTCACCAACCAACCAACGAACCAAGAAATAACCCATGAGTCACGAACCACAAGTCCCACATCCGAGACAACAAGAAAAGAAAGCAACGCCTAGCCTACGCTGATAATATCTACAATTCCTACTCCGCTCCAATCCAAAAAAGGAAATCTCGAATCAATCCCACCACCACACAAAACAGATTACGAAGAATTAACAAGTTTCTTCGCAGCCTGTAAATGTCCCAAGCCATGCTCATGAGGACTCTTCATCTGATCCGGCGGCACACCATCTGGAAGATCACCAGTGGAAACCGTCGAACTACCTTCTATAACCCCCGAGGTATTTGCGGATCCTGTAGTATCGTGGCTAAAGGTATCAATTAGCAGCTTTCCAAAGACAAATGATCAAGAAAGTAAAAAAATCGAATAACTCACATACCCTCACCATCCGTACCCTTCCGCAAAGGAGTCGTCGAAGACGCAGTATCAACCTCGTTGTCCACTCCTGCCACCGAAACCTCAGGTTTAGAAGAGGAACTACTTCCCACCTCTTTCTTCGACGGCAGCTGATCAACATCAACATCGACCTCCTTCCCATCCGGCCCACACGTTTTAACACCTTCCTCCGAATCGCTCTCCCCATCCGGATTACTCTTCTCACTACTCGCCTTACTAACCGCCGCACTAGCCGAACTCTCAGTTCTCAAGCCCAGATCCTTCCCATCCCCTGGCGAAGTCTCATTCCCTCCTTTCCAATCCGCTGGAGCCATTTGCGGGACGGGACTATCAATTCCCGGCTCGAGGATCTCTTCCTCCTTAGCTTTTTGTCCGGGCGGGTTATAGACTTTCCAGATGACAGCTAGTTTCTCAAAGGCTCGGGTTCCTTTTCGACTGCTTCCTTTGATACCATCCATTTTATCCCATTCGATTTCGAAAACACCATTGTCGTCAGGCTTGCCGTTTTGTTCGGGTCCACGACCTTCGAAGTAGGCGTTGAACCAGACGTGAGCTACTGCTGTGACCATTGTCCAGCCCATGGATGCTTTGTTCCGTCTCTCAAAATCGATGTTGATGTCTGAGGTGGGTAAGATAACACGGGTAGATGGTTTGAAGATGACTGCATTACCACCTGTTTCCGAACCAGTCGAGTCGACGGATGTGGTGCTCTGTTTCTTATCTGGAGCGCTGGTTTTGTCGTTGCTTTTCCAAGGTGTAGGCATGACGCTGCTATTTGCAGTATCAACTTTGGCTGGTAATGTTTGCGAGGTGGTGGGTTTCTTGATATCATCGATATCCATCTGAGAACTAGTCTTCGTCTTCCCAAGCTTTGCCTCAATTCCAAGTCCGGCCATATCAGTGATCATATCCTTAACCCCACCACCACCAGGCGCATTCCCCTCCACAATAAGCCTCTCCTTCTTAGTAAAAACATGAAAGAGCTTGATCGTCTTCCCCTCATCAACAAACCCCTCCACCTGGACCTTAACCCCATCCCTCAAACCCCAAACATGAACCTCCATAATCTCAATCTGTCTCTCGACATAGACCTTATTCGACTTCGTCCATCGCTCAACATACCCAACCCACCTCAACTGACTCGGAATCGAAACCCCCTGTCCAAACCCAGGTCTCATCCTCCTCTCCGTAAACCTCGCCAATGCCTCCTTGGGCTCCCACCCACACTCCGAGATCAAATACGAACAAGCCATCGTTCCACTCCTTCCCTTCCCCGCCTTACAATGTACAACCACAACCCTCTTCTTCCCCTCCTTCTCTCCTTTCGCCTCCTCTTCATGCAACCACTTCCTCATACTACCCATAATCATGGGCACCAGTCGAAAAGGAGGAGGATGATGATCCGGCCAGGGGTAATGCCATACCCTCCCATAAACCTCACTATCAGGGTATCCCGTTCCCTCGGCGCGGAATTCCCATATCGCCCATTCTTCGCCGTGTTTATAATCGAGGAATTTGACGAGTTGGTGGAGAGGGTTGCGGTATGCGCGTTGGGGGTAGGTTCCTGAGGGACCGGAGGTTGCGATGATTTGATCGGTCACTGTTGTAATAATCAGTATAATCCATTGATATTAACTTGGAACCACAATTCCATCTCCTTCTCAACATAGAATAGAACCACCACCCGAGAAAGCATCCATCTCACAAAACATACCATAACACAAATCCAACCCCGCCTCCGGATGTCTCGACCTAGGACCCGCAACAATCTGTCGTAAAATCGACGCCATAATTCCTTTCCTTCCTTTCTTCCGTTCAGCAATTTCAAATACCAATCTTCTTCTCAATGAGCTCACAATTTCCGTTTCGAAAAGTAAAAGAGTAAGGAGTGGAAGGTTTAGAAAAGGTGGTAGGAAGCTGCTTTCAACGAGGTTGATGATGGTATCCGTTTCTTGGCGTGGATCAGACGAACTGCGTCATAGAGCGGTGAGTTTCCGGGGTAGTCAAGCTAGCGCAGCGCCTCTCGCGTATGGATTGAAGTGGGATGGGAGAACCGTACCTATTGATTGGAAACAAGCTTCGCCCCTTACCATGTCAACGGGAGAAGATTTTTCCTTTCTTTTTTGGGGATTTTCTTTTGAAGTTTATGGAAGAAGGTTTTTATAACGTGATTTATTAATTGAGGATACCGAAGAATCTTATGATATTTCTTCAACGTAGGATACTCCGTACTTGAACAATCAATCCATAGGTAGTCACAATAGTGAATACCTTCGCATCCCAAATATCAAATACCAATCACCCTTGTCACCTCCTCTCATCCTCTCATCCTCTCATCCTCTCATCCTCATTCTCCCGACTCTTCCACACAATGAAAACAACCACCTACCTACTCTAACCTTCCAATAATCATTTTCCAATAAGAGAAATAATAGTGAATAAAAGATGACGTGGTGAACTGTGAACCGTGAATAGTGAATAATAAGTAAAACTAGTAAATGATAATAAGGAGGAGTGAAAGTGAATATGATAATGATAGTAAATAGTAAATAACAAATAATAAGTAACATCAGTGAATGATAAATACCCCTTAGTGAATACTAAATAGTAAATGGCACTAGTGAATAGTAACAGAGAGGAGCAATAGTGAATAATAAGCAACACTAGTGAATGATAAGTAGCCGTAGTGAATACTAAATAGTAACTAGCATAGTGAATGACAAATGACTGTAGTGAATACTGAAGAGGAACTGTCCTTAGTGACATTTCCCAATAATCATTTTCCAATAATCACAATTCCTAAACCCACCCTACAGCAGCATGTAAACCCAAAGACCTCTTACGAGTACTGTACAGTAAAACTAATGATAGATTCAATTCACTACATAAGTACAGTACAGTACAGTATAAGGTCATACGAGGTCACGCGAGCAACCAAACCAACCCAATTCACCACCCTCCCCCCCTAACCAGAGAGAAGAGAGAAGAGAGAGGAGATTGGGAATAACAGTAGCGAATTCACTGACAGAACCGCGGCCTGCAAAATCTGGTACTGGTGTAAATACTCATGATCTCATCTAGATTCCAGATTCTGAATACATTGAAACAGTGAAAAATTCGAAGGATTCAATTCACTACATAGATACAGTACAGTACAGTATGAGGTCATGCGAGGTCACGCGAGCAAATAAACCAAACCAAACCAATTCACCACCCCCCCTAACCAGAGAGAAGAGAGAAGAGAGAAGAGATTTGGAATGGATGGCAGCGTTAATTCACTGGGACATCCAACGAAGATGGTGTAAACATTCCCTTCTCATCAAGAAACCAATAAATCCTTCCTCCTCAAAAAGGTAAGACATACATGGACCCCTGACTGGAATAAAATCTCGACGATAAAATATGAGGGAGAGAGTGAAAGTATGAGAGGGAGAGAGCGAGTAAAAGAAGTGGTTATCCATTAGGTATTACTGGTATGTATACTGTAGTACTATAACTGTTTCAACACCACACTCCCAGAGCAGGCGACCCAAACAACAGAGAGAGAGAGACAGAGTGGTATAAAACGCCAAAAAACGCTATGCATCAAAAAACTCCCCCATCCGTCCATCCATCCCCCACCCAATCCATCCATAAAAAAGACTTTTCAAGCACCCCCATCCATCACTCAACGCCATCCTTCCTTCCACTTTTGAACCAAGACTTTTTGAATACCCCTCATCGGATTGCATACTCCATTCCCAAAATCAAAGGATCCTCGTAACGAGGGAAGGGCTCGTCTTCCCCTTCGTTACAAACGGTGTCCGCGAAACTCGCACTACTCACATCACTGACACGAGCCTGCATCCGGAATTTCTTCTGGCTCCCGCTCCGTGAGAATGCTTTCCTGGTTTCGTGAGAAAGATCTTTCGTCCCTCTCGAATTCTCAACCATGGGAGTTTCCTCGGGGGTAATCGTGTTTTCCAATCCCATCACGGCTTTACCCGTACTCATGGGTTTCTCAGGATGTTGTTGCTGTAATCCGTCATTCTCAAAACTTCCACAGCAAGTCTCTTCCTCCCAATTTTCAACTGCGTGAGCATCAAGGTTGTCCACCCGTCCAGCGCGCCTCATATCCTCCAAAGCCTCCCGAATAATATCCTCATTCCAAAGCGGCAGAATGCGATATCCCAAATTCTCCAACACAACCCTCTGCGTGAAATTAACCTGTTCCAACGACCAAAGATCCTTTCCCCAAAGCGTTGCACATCTCAACGCCGAAAGTTGTTTGTCGTCCAAAAATTTCACGGCCAGCGCGAGAGCGGCCAGCATGATGATTTCGGGGTGTACAGAATCGATATGTTGCTCCTCCTCCCTCTCTTCTTCATACAAGTGATGACGGACATACGATGCACAAAGTGGAAATCCCTGTCGCCACGCCAGCGCAAACCGGGAATTCAACGAATCGAGGATACACACTGCTAATGCCACCGTCTCGATAGGCAACTCTGCCCTCGTGAGGATCGCATGGACGAGCGGAACACAGGACGCGGTTAATGATGCCGAAGCCGGGATCAAGTTTGTAAGATGTGTTGCGGGACCTAATTGGTGAGAAAAAGCCATAGAAATTAGCCGATCATTCTTTCTCTTAATCTATTTTCCCTCTTTTCTTTTCTTTTTTTGCTTTTTTTTCTGGGGGGGGGGGGGCACTTTTCCCGGGAATGAGAAGAATCTGGGGTAAGTAGGGATTGGATTGGAGTACATACCCAAGAGATCCGGATCCAGATTTTCGCCCAATGCAAGACGTGCTTCTGCAGATTCGGCATGCGTTGTCGAATGCGAGGATAATGGCGGGGTAGGCAAATTGGAGAGGGGAACGTAGGTTTTGAGGAAGTATTCTTCGTCGAACTCTGAGCCCAGCGAAGAACTTCGGGAGCGGGAGACGGGGGGAGTCATTGAGTTGTTCATGGTGTTTGTGTGGTATTTTTTCAATCGAGAAGAAGTCGAGAAAAAATTGAGAGGCTCTTTTAACGAAGTTTGCTTTGCTTGGCCGATGAATGGATACAGTATTCTCTGTCGCGTGATGAGAGACTAGAGGTAATTGAATCCCAAACTTTTCGAAATTCGATGATGTAAATTTTGTTGGTGAAGGAGGGGACCAGTTCTTTTATTACTTTTCTTCTCCAGCATTCCAATTCCCAGGGATTCCATTAACATGCAAAAAATGATATGGGCGGGTGATCGATTTGCACTTCTTCAGAGGGGACAAAGTACTGTAAGAGGGGTCACTACCGCACTTTGAGGGGTCGGATCCGAATTGTTGGTTTTGAACGAGTGTGGATTAAACAAGGTGAATATTGGTGATGCTTGCACAGTCCTTTTTCTTTTCCCCCGGCAATCTAGTGAGTGGTTATGGTTCAATTCGGAAGAATAACTGTCAGTGAGCAATTTGCATGATGATGATTCCTGGCATTAGGGGAGAAAGCTTGCTATTATACTCCCACGGAGTACCGTCCCAGTTCGGAGACTGCCAGGAACTTGGTGATGGCGCGAGCGAGTGGATCAGTTGGGTGGAGTGAGTTGCTGCACGGGTATGGGCCTTGGTAGCGGTCTGCGCTGCAAGAAAGAGCGAGAGACAGGGAATATGGTGGGGACCTTTGGTGGACAGGGCGGTGGCTGTGGCTTGCATTTCACCAGCATTGTACGGAGGTATTTGGGACTGGGAGAGAGCAAGACAAAATAAGCCCTGGCTTGCTGACACAACGCACAATCATCTAAATAATAAAAAGTAAATTACAAAGTACGGAGTAACTAGATGGGAGCTGAAATGGCTTCAACTATTTTTATTTCTTACATTTAAATAAAATTAAGAATGCAAGTATACGTACTTTACTTAGTCAAAGAGGTCCGAGGACGACCAAGCTAATCAGATTTATAAGAGGTTAATAAATCACTTCCTACATACAGTCCTACTCGGGAAGAAGCACCCTACTGTAGCTATGATTCGGTACCTGGCGGTACGGTACTCGTACGTACGAACTGTCTAACTGGCTCCTACTGAATTAGCTTCGACCGTAGGTAGCTGTAGCAGCTGCTGTACCTGTACTCCTTACAAACCGCCTCATAAATTCATGCAAACCATCCTTATTTCACACCGCGGCCGACAACACATCCACAAATACGACCTTGACCTCGAAATATGCTCCGTATGCTCCGTATGCATCCTCCACAATTAATCCCCCCATCAACTATCGTCCGATCAATCCAACTGTCAACAAATTAACAAGCCATTAACAATCCAGAACCCATTTCCACCCATCTCACGATACGCTCGGTCCTTTACGAGCTTTTCTTCATCGTCTGTTTTTCCAATAATCCTCACGACCTTTCGCAGGCTTTCGGAGCCGAGCGCTTCTTGCCCAGGTCCTGCCGTTGCACTGTTACTGCTGGGCTGTTACTGTACCCGATGATGCACAAGAGGAGCATCATTAGCTCATCTTTTGTGCAAGCAACCCTATCCTATTCCTACCTGTTCCTACTCATTCCTACCCTATCCCCGATTTAGTCAGGTACCCGGACCGTACCTAGGTGTCGTTGTTTATACAGTGGGGACGGATCTCTCTCCTTCTACGGTTCCTACGGAGAGGGACGAAAATCACCTGCTCCAGACGCCAGTGCTCCTGCCTTGCTGGCACATGTCAAATTACCGCATTCGTCGTACAAAAGTTCAGCTTTCTTCGCTTCCTCCACCTTCCTGCATCCCCAAACCAAAGCTAAGGACCAAACAAAAAATTCTCACAGTCGAAGGAAAAGAGCACAACAGATGCCCAAATATATTTTCTTGCTCGTAAGTATGACAGCAGAGAGAAACGGAGAAAACACGCAAACATCGGACCAGAACACACCCCCCCCTTTGCATGAACAAGAACCGAGCCCCTTTTTTCTGTTTCGATCTGAGAAAGTCTTGGAAGATTCAAGATCCCACGATCGTCCGTACCCTTATGGGCCTTATCCCGGATTTGCGTACGCGCCAACACCAAAACGATTAAGGGGATGTGGGGTAGACCAAACAGAACAATTCTTGGTCCCCCATTCGCTAAATCGTCAGCCTTGAAATAGAAAAGAAAAAAAATTCTCGTATAAGTTTTGAGATGATCATCGTTTGGTTACTTATTAATAGAAATGGATCCTGATTTCTGGTCTCAGTGCTGATTTACATGGAACTCTATCTATCCCCCGCATCTTGAATTCCTGCCTTGGGTATCTATGAAATTACAAGAAAGAAAAACAATGATTCAAGTTTCAACGTCGCCATCTCCGATGTTACGAAGATGACGCAACCTCGACAACTCCTCGCTAGCACGTCTGAGTCGCCGCCATAGGCGCAAACTAGAAACCTCGTCTAAATTGGAATCGAGATCACAGAAAGCTGGCTCGTCCCGTATCCGCATGTCGCCTGGACAAGCTGCCGCACCTTAGGTCCCGCCACGCGTGAGTTTGTAATAAGTTCGGATGGTCAGGACCAAGGTTTCAAGTCAAATGGAAATGATCTCCCTCTCCCGTCTTCCCCACGGTCCCCAGTCTAACCTTTCTCCTCCATCTAGCTTCTCTCTCCTCCTTTTCATGTTCCTCTCGCCTCTTTTTCTTTCGCTCATAGACAGCTCTTACACAGCGTTTAGTCTGTTCTTCCCCCTCCTCAAAATTAGCTCTTGCGAGGGCCACAACCTTATCTATATCCTCTGCGGTATATACAAAGTTCCAGGTACTCATAAAGTCGTTGTTCACCGGATCAACGTCTTTCACTTTCGGATTGCTCATAAATGGGAAGTAGACGACGGCGATACCAGCGTCTGGTTGCATCAACTCCCAATCGTCTTGAACAGCCTTGGATGGAACGTCTTCGGTAGTGGAGGTCCGCTCTTGAGTTGTTCCAACCCACACTGTGCAGTATCCTAGCTCGCTTATCTCCTCTTGACTTGGCTTAGGCCCTTCCACAGACTGAGCCGCGTCTAACATTTGTTCTTTCTTTGCATCTTCTAGTTTTGAATCCGCTTCGACTACTGTACTTGATTCGGCTTCATCTAATTCTTTAGCGGCCTTCTCTGGCGAAGTCGATGGTTTAGGCCAACCAACACCTAGTGGCCAGCCTTTGATTCCACGTTGCTTAGCATAACCATCCGCTACCGATAGCCAATTTTGGGTCTTGATATCAGCAGAAGCATCAAAAGCAATCAGAATATCTACGTCCCTTCCTGGTCGAAGCAGGGGGTAAATTGGAAGATTGTTCGACATGCCTGCATCCATAAGTTGTAGATGTGTTTCTTTGTAGATGGTATCTGGTGTTGTTTCCGGTAGCAAACCCTCCATACCATAAACAAAATTTGGAATCGTTGCGGGGTCAATGGGATGCACTTTACTGAGGTCTTCATTCCGGGTTTCAATCATCTCGTCCAAGCTCCCAAAACCAGTCAATCCTTTCACTAGTGGCTTGATTTCTTGGTAGTAATGGGATAATGTTGCGCAAAAAGCGGACCCAAAAATTCCGAGCATCAAGGGAAGGCGAAGTTCAGGCAGATAAGTTCCTGTCTCTGAAGGTACGTCTTTGCCACCTTTAAACTTCCGTCCAATTGACCAGGTGGGTATGCCTGCATTGAACTCTTCACAGAAGAATTCGTAAGGTGTAATCTCCATCCACTGGTAATAGGCCTCGCGTTTGGCTCGTTCCTTGGTTTCTTCTGAAGGTTTGCCTGTTTCATTCTCCGTATCTGTTGCTGCCTCTTCTAAGGGGATTTCATGACGAACGGCGGTATATATGGGCAATGGATTCTGTCCTTCTCTAATAAATTCACGCTGATTGGAGATTTTCAAGTCCTTATCTTCGACGCCAACTTCGCCTTTTGGGACAAGTAATCTTGCAGCTAAAAGCATTCCATAAACATCAACCAGTCCGAAATGGGCATCCGAGTCTCCTTTCAATTTCTCAACGAAGCCCGTCAAAAGATATTTGTTGGTTGGAGCTTGATTGAGAATTGCGAGTGCAGCAGGTGGATAAGCAATATGGAGACCAATACGAGCTTTTAGATGGTCCACCATTTTGTCAAATCGCTGGGCCCCTAGGGAAGAGTTATAGAGTGCTTGTAGCCAACAACTGCCCGAGACCCCAGCAGTATATGTAACGCAATCAAATAAACCAGACTTAGTTGCGGCTAACATTGACCCAGTGCCTGCAACTAGCGCTCGCAAACCTCCGCCTGATCCAACAAGGGCAATTATGGGAACATCGTCGGGATGAATGTCTTCTTCTGGTATATCCAGATACTTTGCAAGCGCGGCGGTCGTGATCTTCTTACGCTTCTGCAAAAACTCCTTCTCTAAATCGCATATATCCGAAGATACCCTAACCTTCGCGGAGAAATCAATCTCGGGGTTCCGATATGAGTCGTGGGCATCATGCCATATTTCGTCTGCTAAGGACCCCGGTGCCATTGATAGCTCTCTTTGGAGTTTACTGATATGTTCTGGAATAAGTTTTGCCCATTCTGGCATAACATAATCGACAACGGCGCTGCTGACAACATTCCACTGGTCCGTGACGGAAGAAAATGAACCCAAGTTGTTCGTAAAGGTCCCCCAAGCAGTGTCATCTGCCGATATGATTGAAGGTTCGGGATTCTTTGAAAATGGGAGCTCTGAAAGTTCCTGTGCATTATGTTCCCTCTGCTCTTCCTTCTTCTGCCGCTCGGCCCTGATCTCGCTACGCAATCGTGTTGGCGGGAGAGGCTGGACATAGTCGTTGGTATATAAAATGTAGAACAGACCCCCGGTGAGGATGATGGATGTTATTCCAATCAAAGTCGAATTCGTTTGCGCCATTTTCGAACTGGGGGTTTGTTTGGTTCGGAGGTTGGTAAAGAGTCGGCGCACTCGTGGCGGGCTTCTTGTTTGATTATGGGGCCATCGGGTTCGAAGGTGTGAATGTTGAAGCTTTGGGGTGAATGTTCTACGCGAGGCAACGAAGTTGCGCAACATTGTGGAAAGCAGAAAGAAATAGAACGGGGCGATGCGGCTCAAGGCCTGTGATGTGATGGTGATTGCGAGTAGACATGTGCAAGGGTGAGGGGTCGACTGGATTTGCCAAAGGTACAAGTATGATTATCGTATGATGCAATTGGGATTGATTGTAAAGAAAGAAGATTGATGCCCGCAGGGATTAGAAAGCTGCAACAAGCTGGAAGCAGGCAGGCCAACTCAGCAACTGCAGGTGGGCTGGAAGCTTGGAAAGGAAAGTTGGCGGGGCTGCCGATGATTTTCCGGCAGCCAGCAAAGGACTTCTTTACTCTGTATTGTTCTACACAGTAAATACCTATAGGTACTTTGAATGATAATTGAAACCCTTGAAGAATTCTTGAATATCCATCATATTCAATAAATGAAGTTTATAGAGTTTATATGGTAATTATCAAAGACCACTTTATTGAGTATTGGTAGTAGGAGTGGTTTCAAGCCGGAGCAAAATCTCCGTAGTGCAATGCAATAGCAATAGCAATAGGCGACTGGTATTGTACCTACTTACCAAAACCAGCGCTCTAAGCGCTCTTGAGATTTTATATTGAAAATACGAGGATTATCTGTATATATGATTCAATGGATAAAATGAGAGGGGGGTTTTTGCTACATATATTTAGAAAATACGACCACACAGATATGGTAAAATAAATGATTGGTCGTCTCCTCTGGCTCAATGTTACCTACCACCACTACCTACCTCTTTGAAGATCTCAAGGGATAAACAATACCTACCAGAAGCATGGTCAAGGGATAGATAATAGGTTCATCTTCATAGCAATACAAGACAACTCACCAATTTCTCTTTCACTCCCTCTATTCCTCTCTCCTCTCCCCTTCCTCACTTCACTTCTTTTTGACCTCCTCTATACTTTGCCATTCCGACTTCAAACTTCTGACAGCTATCAAAACCCTGCCCACAGCGCTTGTACCTGCCTGACAAAGGTGCACAGGTACCTCGGTGAGAAAATAGGCTCTTGTCACTTGAATTACCCCGGACAAAAATAGCGCCCGCACCTCAAACATCCTGGGTCCACCGGGGCCACTCTAAGCATGACGCCGGCTGCGCCTGCCCGTGCTACTTCTACTCCTCCGGGTGTGGAGTACGAAATACGATCTGAATGGAGCGTCTGGAGAATCAATCAAAAAATGGCCATCTCTCTGGGTTCGAGGCAGGCCGCCGATGAGGAGGCGCGCGCAGAGGTCGAGGTTCTGAACTCGCGACTGGAAAAGACTAGTCAATTAACCAAGAAGATTCAAGCGTCGCTGGCCCGCCTGGAATCCAGCGGGAAGAGCGTTCAGGATGCCGTCGGCCCCCTTTATGGAAACACCCAAAAGCTGCAAATTCTAGGGACAAGTCAGTATAAATCTACTACAGAAACAGTATATGTTCTAATAATCCGCAGATATTGAGCAGGTTCTGGGTGCCATTGAGCGAATCCGGCAACCATCGGACATCAAGAGCAATGAGGAGGAGATTATTCGGAAGGGGTGGGTATCTCTCTATCAGATGGGAGAATCATCATAATTAACTGTCTTTGTAGCCCTGACAAGGTCGGCCTTTCAGTCTTCCTCAGTTCCGTAAAGCGTGTCAATCAAGCATATTCGCAAATGCAGCAGACGAACCTACGATCGAATCAGCAAGCGGTAGCCGACCTTAGCAGATTATTGAAAGCTGGAAACGCACAACTGGAGGGCCATTTCCAGAGCTTACTACAGGAAGATTCGATCGAGGTGGAACCATTGCATTATATCACCAAGGATAAACCATTTCCGATGCTATCTCAAGACAAAACCACCAGATTGGGATTGATCAGTTCACACATTGCCTCCACGACGGCACGACAAAGTCGAGGGGACTCAACGATTATACAATTTTACGCAAATGTCAGAGGACCATATCTGACCAACACATTACAAAATTTAGCATCCGCTTCCGTAAATACAGCAAGAAAGAAGACGCCAGATGCCGTATATCGACAGGGAACGAATGGAATGGCAACGTATGCAAAGGGAATGGAGGGGGCTTTCCTCGCCGAATACGACAACATATGTGCTCTATTCTCGCGAGAAGAATGGGGAAGAGTTTTCAATTTGACATGTCAAGGAGCCATCTCGGAACTGGCTAGAACGATTAGGGAGCTCAACACCCATATCAAAAATAATATCATGACGGACTGCTTTTTGGCCTATGAAATACTTGAGGTTATCTCAAGCTTATCTCAGGCTCTGAAAAATAGAACAGGGGAGCTCGAGCCTTCCTTTTCAGCAGCTCTGAAGCCAATGCGAGAAACCGCGAAGGTGTCACTCGGCGAATTGCTTGAGGAAACAAGACGGCGAATCAATGCTTTACCAGGAATTCCACCCGACGGAGCTGCTCTCCAGTTGACTTCTGAAACAATGACAAGATTACAAAATATGGTCGAATTCCTACGTCCAATATCCAGCATCATGGTATCTCTCGGCGACGGCGGATGGCGGTCTAATGGCTCACCTAATCAATCTTCCGAGCAAATACCCAATCTGAGCTCCTTCGATGTTGGAGCAGATGGCAAACAGTTATTTGGGAAATATTGCATCGATACCATTGATCAACTTCTTAACACCCTAGACGCCAAAGCCAAAGCATTAGTTAAAGGCAAACCAATCCTGGGAGTCTTCCTTGCCAATAATGCCACAGTCGTCGATCGAATGGTTCGACTCTCAGAACTGCAGCCCCTTCTCTCAAGCCGTATGGCCCTCATAGAAAGCCACCGCTCTAAAGCCCTCAAACTCTACACCGGGGCATGGCGCGAACCAGTCACGTACCTCCTAGACGTCCAATACACCAACCGTGGTGCTCGACCGCAATCTGGCTCCGCTAATGCCATCGATTCAGCTGCCATTCTCAAAGGCCTATCAAGTAAAGATAAGGACTCGGTGAAAGAGAAATTCCGTCTCTTCAATGCTAGTTTCGATGACTTGGTCCAGAAGCATAAGGCTCTTAGCATGGAACGGGAGGTGAAGGAGGCGACTGGAAGGGAGATTCAGCAGTTGATTGAGCCGCTTTATTGTCGGTTCTGGGATCGGTATCATGAGGTTGATAAGGGGAGGGGGAAGTATGTTAAGTATGATAAGGCAAGTATTGCGGCTGTATTTGTGAGCATATCGTAGAGGACCTTCCTTGGTCTGAGGGATATGGGGTGGATTTCTGGGTTGTATGAACAGTGTGATATAGGAGGTCTTTCTTTTTCTTTTCTTTCTTGAGATGAGAGGGTGCGATGAATTAAGATACCAATGCAGGCATGGCGTTTATTTTCTACTCTTTACTTTTAGTTAGCTGGAGATTAGAAATGGGAAATTGAAAGAAGTTATATGGTATATCTTGTCTTATGAGTGTTCATTTACTGAGGTAGTAACAAAAATCGTCATCTTTGGGTGGGCACTCCAAGAATTTATCGTATTCAAAGTTCCCAAAGCATCAACTTGCATATCGCAATTTACTTAGATCAACAATAGGTTCGATTCGTCTAAGATTCTATTATTCTGCAATGCTGGCATATTTGTCTTCATAGTACAGTACAATACACTCTTTAGAAGACTACCGGGGGAGGCTTAGATATACGTAAAATACTCTCTACTTTACGTATTCCGCTGTCCTGCGCCCAAGGTATGTATATACGTAAGATACGTAAGATACATACGTACATACAAATTCTGTGCTTCGTATCGTATGTAAATGCTGTGCTAGGTATGCATATAGGAGTTTCCGGAAATGAATCCTCCAATCTCACATGCACATCTACGAATCAGATACTTGAGATGGGAATTCTTGATATGAGGTTCTTTCTACGGTGAGTGTGATGTCGATCACGTACCGGTAGAATGACAATTTTTGGTTTCTGGTGTGTCTGACTACTTGATTCGTTGATGTTTTGTGACTGGTAACTGCTGAGCGCTTACAGTTTTGTGATTGGTTGGTTGGAAATGGTTGGTGTTGGGATTGGCCTTGGATGTGATTGTTTTGATTCACCGCTTGTAAGAATTCAGGTACTTGGAAGGTATAAGTGAAGATCATGTTTACGTCAGTTATCGAATATGAACATGGTATTTTCTTGAACAGGACAGGGAGATAAGAAGATCCCAAAAGAGAAAGAGGGTGGCGAAGACCAAGCCTCAAAGATTTCATTCAAAAGTAGTTAATGTGGTAAAACAAAAAAGGAAACCTCCAATCTTTGGTCTGATGAATAAGATAGATGAAAGATACGATACTTAGTTTCATTCCTGCTAGTTTTATGGAATTAACAGAGTTTTAGACTTCTGACAATCGAATTCGTCACATTACTTTCGATATACCAGTTTATTCAGGTACCTTGAACTAAGATGGACATTAGTCCCAGGATCTTTAAGCACCAACCATGTGTACCAAACTTGATAGACCCAATAGAAGAACTACTTCCCACTCCCCCTCTCTTCAACGTCACACGACCTCGGCCCCTCAAAATCGAGCCACAAAGAAGGAGTCCTTCGTATAACACGAAAAGGCACCGACATAATATGCAAAATGCAAAACGCACAGTTTCGTATTCAAAAAATATTCAATATTGATCTAAATCCAATCAACTATCCCCGTTCATCTAACATCGCTAATCCAAATCCCATCCCTTAAGTGGGTCTCGCACCCAACAAAATCCCATCAAATGCCGTGAAACACGGCCATCAGCGAATGACAAAGAAACTCCATCCAAATCTCTCATCCAGGGTATGTAGTAAAGAAAAAAAGGGTCCGATATCCCTAATCCAAATTTCCAGAAGAAAAAAAGAAAGAAAAAAAGCCTCGACATTCCACCTCATCTTATGCCCGATTTACGCCCAGCTTCCAAAAAAGCAAAAAGACAGAGCGAAAGGTACGCCTCGTTCGGCAGAAAAATCTTGCAGATGCCGGTAGTCAGAAAAAGAAAATCTTGCTCCGTGTCTCGCAGGACAAAATGGATGCGGCTCGAAAGAGGTCTCGTGAGGCTCAGAATAAAAAAATGATTCGATGTCGATACTGCAAGCAATAAATCATAAGCAGGTTGGTACAGTGCACCAACCGCAAGACTCATGATCACCAACGAAATCCTCGTCTCGGCAGCATTGGGTACAGCACTTGTTGACAAGAGGCTTTGGTGTTGTGACGGCCATTTTGTGGGGTAGGGATGGGCGGTTGTTGGTTTTGGTTGAAGGGGATATTTTTGAGAGCTTAGTCGATTTGTGAGTTTTGTTGAGAATTTGTGTGAAGAATCTCGGTGAAAATTTATGGGTGGTGAGGAGTTTGAGGTAATGAGGCTTATGAAGGATGATATCGCTTAGTTGTGAGTATTTGATTGGTTGACTTTTTTGAGGATGTATCAAGTGATGAGTGATAAAGTAGATGAAAGGATTTCGAAGTGCGATAGAGTGTGATTTGGATCGTATTGATGATGAGTAAAAGAATTCGAGTTTAAAGGAGGGGGGCAGAGTTTATATATTCAAATCGTCGGGCTGATCAGCCAAGGGTTATTCGCAACCCGAACAACCGGGCACAGATTATGACCCTTTTTCCAGAAAAGACATCAACTATGAAAATCAGGTGGCCATGCCCCACTCTAATTTGATCCTTAGCTCTTCTTTGATTGAGAGCTGCGTTCCCCTTGGAGCTGATCTCGCCTAGGCAATCTGTACACAAAAATATGCACAGCCATTAGCAATATCTGCAGGACTACGGCGGTGTACGAGGATGCAAACAAAGAGAAAGAGAGGCTTTCCGCTTTCCGCTTCCCACTTTCCTCGGTTGCCTGGTGGTGTCAGAAGGGTTCACGATAATAGTATTGCCTGATCATGTTGGCGCTTTGGAGTCTATTGGAGAAGCTCCAGAGACACCCCACGCAAGCCCGGGCCAGAGCCCAAAAAAAGGCGCCCGCCTGAGAACCGAGAAGGAAGGCGATACGTCAGAAAGGGGCAATAGAGGGTAAGGTTTGTTGGTGGCTCATGCTCATTAGCGTGTAAACTATAAGAGCTCTGATTGATGGAGAACCATGCAATGAAGATAACCATAAAAGCCCAAGGCTAAGAGGGGGAGGGCAAGGCAAAGCAAAGCACACGTTGGTGGGGATCGGGAATTTGGAAACTTTGAAACCAAGAACAAGAATATGAGTGAGCCGTCATCTCCAAAAGAACCTACGCGTGATTGGAGCTCATCGGATTCAGTGGAGAGAAGAGGAAACTTGACTTGCACCCAAGAGGATCTGCACCTGCATCTTGATTTGAAGGGTCCCGAAGATTGTGGGGTCGCCGCCCGCGCTGTGCCGCTGTCAGCTCAGCGTCATGCCCGTCCGTCTCCAGAAATATAAAAATATTGGTCTTGTTCATACTGCAATGGGAACTGATAACGCTCTTTTCGTCCTCCCCCCCACTCGCAGCACGCTGGGCACAGTAATTAGCGCATAATGCGGTGACTCCAACAACACCGCATTGGTGTTCAGCATACGATGCATCGTCACGGGCTGCAGAGCTGGAGGAAAGAGCTAAAGGTAGAGCGACGGGAGGGAGAAACTTTTACGCCCGTGAAGGTATCACCACCCCCGGTATCGCCCGCAGAAGCAGGAGAAGAGCAAGACCAACCAAACCAGTAAGAATGTAACCCAACCCACCCACACTGAGCCCCAGAGTTCTGTTCCTCTATGCCGAATATGACTGGCCATCTGTGGTGCTCTCACAGACTCTTGAGAGAGAGATTGGGGTCCCGTCAATGCCGGTGTAGTACAAAATTACCTTGATGGGTGGAAATTCATTTCTCTCTTGAGTCTCTTCAGATTCCTCCAGTCTCCCTTTCTCACCGTCTCATATCATCTTCAAGACTGGTACTCCGGCGTCACGCCCACACCCGCCCACCAATAACTTTGTAGCGTATTTGCACTCTTGCTCTGGCTTCAAACCCATCGAAGAATCTGAAAGAACCGGTCTCTTTTCTACCCCTCTTTCCTTTCTGTCGTCCAGGCTTCGTACGGCTTCTTCCAACGTTCTCCGCGTCAAAATTGCGTGGGTGCTTGGATGCATCAGATGCAGCGTCACCTCACCAGGAGATGCTGCTGCATGCCCATGTCTAGGTAATGATAACAGCCAGGCTAACTGGACAAGTACGGTTATTCCTTGGAAAACGTCCTTCCAATCCAATTGCCGCGGTATGCAACAAATATACTCAGCCGACTAATGTTTTCGTGTACCGTGCCCTCCATCCTCACCAACGGCGGAGAGGGGATGGTTGCACCAGCGTGGGGTATTTTTGTTTTCGTGGGACACGCGAGTCTCCATGATGCCTTTGAGTGACCATAGTTCGTTACTCGTCCATCCGAGCTTTGTGGGCAAATACTACCACCCACCAGGCGCATTTTCTTCGGCTTTCCGCGGCTAAAAAGAACCAAGATGAGGGGAGAGAAGAGAAGATTCGTTTTGATACTGATTGTTGGATTTTTCTTTGGATATTTTTCTTTGGATATTTTTCATGTTTCAGTTGTTAGCGTCGCCACGTGGGTCGTATTATCGTAGAGAGATCCGATCTCCCACAATTTTCATGACGATCTTTGGGGGTGGGTTGCTGGTTATTGGCTGCTTGATAGATCTCCAGGGTCCAACGCTACTGCGTAAAGAGCCTGACATGTGCTTGTGAACGGCCATGGTTGGACTTCTTTACTGATGACATCAGTGCTTTGCAAAAGTGGGTAAAGGATACGGTACTTGAATACTCATCGAAATTTCCCCTCAATCTCCACATCAAGTAAGGTTCATGAGACTCTGAGTTTTCTCTATCGTTAGTTTATGCCGTCCTCAAGCTTCTGTTTGTCTCTCAGCACTTGATCTTGTATCACTGATTGATGTGGAAGAACATGAGGCCATCTGCGCAGATCTTCAAGGTTCCGTGGTGCAGGTGTTGTGTTTTGTTCTTGAAGGAAGAAACGATCAGCGATGTGTTGGGGTCGACGTCTGAAATTTAGTGCAAAGTCAAAATCGAAGCGAGAGCAGAAGTCCCTCCTTCCGTTAATGGATACAGCCGCATTGCGCTTTCCCAAGTTAAGCGAGGTGGATCCAACCTCAACTGGCAGATTTCAAAAGCTCTGGCGTTTTATTGGGGTAATTTTATAGTGATCACAATTCCATCGCATCCAGCTTCAGCGATTTTGTAAGTACATTTGCAATTTTCAAGCCTTCGAGCGTATTCTTGCATTGGGGAACGAGTTTCAAGGCAAGCCCAGGACCCTAAATTCATGTTACGCTGCTGCAGTAAAAGTGTACTTTCTTTCCCCGTTAATTGAAAAAAGTTGCAGGTCTGCTGGTTTTCCATGGAATTTTGATCATTGAAATTATGAAATTCCTCATCCTCATCTTCTTTTCCCCCCCAAAACTTCTAGCTGTTTATTCCATCGGACCCACAATACACGTTTTTCTTTGGGATTAAATCAGCCCACTTCTCACCACCGGTCTCAATCAAGTTTTCCGTCGTTGGGACAGTAATCACCACTTTCAGTGAGTAGTTTAGAAATTCATGAAAAGTGATTCATGAGTCTCCTTTGTCAATACGCGTATAGGATATATGCTCCTCGTGGTCGGAATCATCCGCTGAGTTCAGGACCACTATAAACTGTTATAACTACTTACAATAGAACCCCAACAACATATCCATATACTATACGCATCAAACTCAGGCCTGGTTGGCTTTTAGAGAGTTAACTCCAATTTAGGTCGCAAACCCATGATATTTTTGCCTTTTTCAAATCCAATAGTAGCAGATGTCTACTACTAATATCGACGAATAATTACGTAGATGTGCCCTTCATATGTGACGAGAGTGAATAGCACTCACGTGCTATGCCCTTTAATTTCCAATTGGCGCTTGACACTGCTATATAGTAGTAGCGTGAGTAGGTACTTCAAGCCTTTCCTCAGTGTGGTCTAATCAAGTATCTATAGAGAGTCGAACCAACAATGATATTCTTTGGGGAAATTTCTGTCAGACTATATATCGCAATTCATTGATTTCGCCTTGTAAACACTTTTTATGCATGCGTACTGTTCACCTTCTGGGGTCTTTCTATTTTCTTGTTACAGTATCAGTACCCACTCACTTACCTAGGTATACTTCAATCTATATGCCCTACGAGATAAATGACCCACGCGAAAGTTTTCTTCAAGTCCATCGCTGAGGAACACCTCTTTCACGAACGGGATCAAGAAACCGAATAAAGATTTCCTGGGGGAAGAGTGTGTGTTTGACTGAATCACTCTATCCAAGCGCAATTCCAAAGAGTTAAAAGGACAAAAAGATTGCTGCCGCGTCGCACCATATCCTACAAGAAGGTCCTCAAATGACCAAGCACTTCATTTAATTAACAAGCTTGCGATAACCCATCACGTCTCTCCAGAGAGTTGGGGGCTTGGCGAAGCGTGAACTCATTCACTCGACGCCTCCAGTCCAGGCAATTTGGTAGCTGGCTTCTCGCAGGAGCTCTCTGTCACCTAACTTTCAGTACGCTCCAACCAACACACCTCTGACTTCCAAAAACAGCAAAAAATAGCAAAAAATGGCAAAAAAACCTACGCTCCAGGAGCTGGCCAGGTCGAAAACCAGACGAACTGAGTTTTACATATTTTAGCTTAGCAAATTTTTGTCGAGTCGAGGAGGTAACAGTTAGCATGTGGCGCTTTGGGAATGGTGCTTGTGGGAACACACTAACTGACTGGGCCAGGCGGACAGGTTTAATCCCAGTTTTGGTGACAGGAGATGTGCTATTTGAAGATATATAATTTTGTCGCTTAAATTGCGGGTATTCTTGTATTGTGCGACCAATCATATCGCTCCTTTTGTTCTTCACCACGAAGGCGGCGGCGACGTGACTTGATGTGGTCAAAGCTTGGCTTGCTCTGTGTTTTTGTGTGTTTGGTAGTGGCCAAGGTGAGTGCATTAGGTACGGGTATGTCCTTGCTGCATGTGTATCTCAGAGAACGAAACAGCGGTCGCTATGGACATCTCGATACAATCTCAATTGGCACAACCTTGGTAGCTTGTGGAGCCAGTGGTGAAGCGTTGGATAAATTGCCTGCTCGAGCTGGATATGTGGGAAGGTATCAACATGTAGACTTGCGTCCCTATCATCCATGATTTAGGAGACGCAGTAGATGCAAGAGGCATAACAACCGCCGCAAGGAAGCGAAGAGGAATAAATCGGTCTTGAAGGTCTAGTGGTCTAGGTAGAATGAATCCATCAACTCTATGGAGTGGATATGTAGAAATATGATTTGAAATGAGATGATCGGTTATGAGATTAATTGTGAGCAAGCACAAGACAAGTACCGAGGACCAGGTATCAGGTTCAAGCAGCAGATCCTGTGTAAGAATTATTTCAATAATCCTTGAGGGAACACTTCTTAGTATCTGGACAGTGGTAATCGTGACCGAAGCCTGGCATAATTTGCGTCTTATTTAAAAAGTATAGTATTAAATGCTCTATGTTGATAATTTATTACAGTTCCACCAGAAAATTATGAAGCCTGCGACAGACGAAGCGAATCATGATCCATGCTTCGTAATCTGTAGTCGTGATCGTGGAGTACCTTGAACCTCAAATGCGTGAACGGAAGTGCTCCATGAGCAACGTCCTCGACCTCGATGAGAGCGAGTTTAGGGAATTCGTCGCGATCAAGCCCCAGCCCCCAGCTCTCCACTGCCATACCTCAACCTCCGTTCTCATAAACAAAGGGTACGGGTTTTCTTGGCGCAAAGATTATTGTTTTGCACAACCACCATTAAGTGTTAGTTTCTGAGGCAATGTCCTATAACAATGTTAGATGGCAACGGGTAAATTTTGCTTTCTTACTTACGTCGCATTGTAATATATGCTCTGATTCCCCTGCACTGTTCTAGTCCTGTCTATCAGGACGTCTCCACCAATGACTAATGTCACGATCATATTCGTTGGTAGAGATGTAATTGATAACGCATATTTTCCAAGGGTATAGGATAGCGAAGCTCTGCAGGTATGCGAAACCATCTTGCATCTGAAGACTCCAACTTTACCCAGTCTGGGGGGCTTTCTCTCCTACGATCATCGCCATCCTCTTTGACCTTTTGAGTCTCGAGTAATGTGTGGTCGAGCAGAAATTTCCTGTTTTGAGAATTAGTTGGGTTTTTGTAGAGACAGAAAAGAGCAGGAATATTTTATCAAAACGAACTTGAAACATGTGAACTGTTCCAAGCCGCAGGCTATCTAGGAAAACGAACGCTGGTGATCTTATCTCAGAAGATACCTCCAACATCATCCCTTGCATATGGAACCACGCCAAGATCAATAGTAGCGAAGTTTAGGGGAAGAAAGTGCTAACAAAGAAACTTACATGGGGTATTTCTTCTCGTCCGTTCCGACTGTTGTCACAGAATAGCTACCAGGGCTATCAACAACCAGTAACAATGATCCCTTTTGGGAGGCCATTGTAAGATTGAGAAGAAATGCTGTAGTCTTGCTGATCGATTCCGTATAAAGCTCATTCAATGTGAAGAGCAAGCTAAGAAATTTTGGCGTGTTTCCAACGAGCTCTTGAACTTGGTCTAAAGACATGCTCAATACATCTGCCATCTGAAATTGGGGTGTAAGCAATTCGAGGTCGATGAGCGATTTGTTTGCTGCTTTTGCAGCTGCACTGGCATATTTGGATAGTGGTGGAGGTTCGATAAGTCCGGTGTGTAGTTTCTTTACTACGTCTTCCCATGCAGCCGAATCTACAAGTGACAAGTTGATACTTGGGAGTATACTAACTGGCGATACACTTGATGGTTCTCCATTTGAAGCGTTTTCGGCGACTGCCGCATCTCGCAAGCTACGAGCATAACCACCAAACGCCATGACTTCCGCTGCTCCTCCTCCAAATGAGATCGCGTTAAGACACCGAGTTGAAGGGTGAGAGGCGGCTGTTTTTGGCTTGACGTCTACATTCAAACTAGCCATCTCAATCAGGTGTTCTTCTATGTCAATCAAAATAGACTGATAGCAGAGCGAACGACTGGGACTCCATCGTGCTGAATAGGCCTCGAGACTCTCCTTCTTGGCAAACGCACGAACGAATTGCCTTTCGAAAAGCGCTGCTTTGATTTCTTGCAGTAGGGGTTGTAGCTGATCAGATACAAGAACTGTATGAAGGGAACCTCGGAAAATATCCAGAAGAAGCTGTTGTAATTTTATTGGAACGTTTGGCTCAAATTCGTCTTCTTCGTCGATCGTCGGTATGGCTTTTGACTTTGATGGACCGCCTTTCTTCACATATGCGGGGCCCTTCCACTCAGGTCTACCATCACCTGGTTTCCCAACCACTTTGCCATAATTCTTGCCAAACTTCCCATTTTTGCCCATTTCTGATGTCGTCTCAGGTAGTTCAGGCGGCTTGCGAGAGTCGTTGGATGGACGGTTGGAATATGAGTGTGGTGTGGAAGTTAACGTTGGGCTGGGAAAAAATGGATATTTCGCTTCCATCGGGCTTCGGGGCGGGGCGGACCCGTGTGACTTCATAACCAATGATATTGCACAACCAAGATTGACTTTGCATAAAAGATCAAACAATTTCTTGGAGATGAGATGAAGCCAATCAGAACACGAGAAACAATTGTCAACCCTTTGACTCAAGTTGTTTCTCTCACTGTATTGTTGAATTTTATGTTGGACAACAGAATCCCCTTCTCGAGGGGTATTTGTGAGTAGATGAAGAGAATTATATTGCAAATATTCATTCGGAATTTCCGAGATAATCACCCGCGGCGGATGCCTTAGAAACAGTGTTCATCTTTTATTACCGGTGCTTTCGTATTGTAATCTTAGATATGCTATAATTATCGGGAGAAACCTCTTGATCTCTGGTTTATTTTGGTAACTTCTAATTGAAAATTTCGGCATGAAACATTGACCAATTGGACAGTGGAAGAAGCAGAAAATTCTCGGTTGCCATCTGGTCACTGACGTCAATAGGGGTTCAATATGTGTTCATGTATTTGTGGTGAAACAGGATCATAGGTCGTGGTTCCAATCAACAAGACTATTTGGTAAACTTAGTTCTGAACTCGTGGTTGCTTTCTGAGTCCTATGTTACTTCGCTCTGCTTACTGGTGCCAGGAAGTAACAACTCTGACTGTGCAGACTTGAAATATATCAGAATTACTATTGTATAGATATTTAGAAAATATTCAATTACGTCTCCAATTATACCTAAAATCCTAGTGTTTCTAGGCATTGGTTGTAAGATAATCACTTGTTTACCTATATTGATTAAATTCCATAGTAACCAACGAGCAAAGGGGGTAAGCGGGAATTCCACAAAAATCAAGTCAATTTGAGATTGATCAATTGTCCGAACCACGACATACTATTTATACCTGGCTCGGAAAATATACCTGCAAATACTTAATGCACTACACTTAAAGCTCAAGGCTAGATAAACATAAGATACGAATCAGTCAAAGCAGATTATTGTCTACTCGAGTATAACGTCTTCTATCGTGGGGATATTTAGCGGAGACAATTCCGCTCTGTGGGTGAGCAGGTTTCTTCTTGAGATGTTTTCAAACTAGGGGTATGTATCCAAGCACCAAAAATGATCTGGGAATTTCCCGAAATCAAAATTGATGGCATTATTTGATACAACTTTCGAGTATGACGTAGATATCGAAGTCAGTCTGGAGAACGCCTGACCCAGAGATGTCTTGAATGCGGGGTAAACAAGGAACTTCCCTTAGATGTTCATTGATCGAGACCACGTAAGCCACCTTTCCGTTGTGTAAGATAGCTTCCCGAGATAACAAATTCAATAAAGTAAAAATGACCCTGTTTAAAGCTTACCCTAACCGAGTTGTGAGCAGATTTCTTGCGGCAAAGGCCTACGAAACCCAAAGAATGCTCTGCATATAACTCAAAATCCGAGGATTACGGAGAGGTACCTTACTTATTACGATACCTAGGGACGCTGCACTTTATGTGCTACTCTAACAATTTTCGCGCTTTTGGGTGGTATCGGTTGGTATTGCAATGAAGTAAGCTTAAAATAAGCCATCATATATACCATTTTGGATAATAATAGTCTAGTCAAAATTGCTTATACATTGAATATTCTAGAACAGCAAAGAGTTTTCACCCGCGTCCAAAATAAGCACTGTCTGTTTCTTCTGGCTTTGCAGAGTCTGAGATCAATATTTTCGAACCAGATATAAAAGTATATCACGGTTGTCTTTCGCTTGTTATTATTAGATTATTATTATCGTCGACCCGAGGGCCAGGTACTCCGAGGTAGAAGAGTTTAAGTTTCGGTTAGGGTTTGGGTTGGAGTTCATGCAAGTGGTCGGAACCGGTACACTATTGATTATTTCTGCGTATACATCGCATCTGTCTATAACATGTTTTTTTAGCAGTACTTTGCTTCCTGATTAGTCTGAGGCAGCCAATGAGTCAAAAGCCTCGTAATGCTCTCTGACCTTCGTGCGGAGGTGTAACTCTTAGTTCGTCGTATCAAACAATTCTATCGTTCGCATTACGGAGTATTGTGATGCTCGTTCTACGAAGTAGTATTTTGCATTGACCTAGAGCAATACGAGAACGCTTTTACGGTTTTACCGAAGGTGTGGGAGGGTGGGCAAAGTCCTGTCAATCGAACAGCGATTTTTGACTGCCGAAAATTCCGATGCTCACATTCAAGTCCAGAGATAATGAATGAACCACAAATGGGTCCCAAAGCACTGCAAGCGGCAGAACAGATACAGAGGCCCGAGATATCTGAAACCACCCCACCTCCGATAAAGAATCGTTCGCTTGTGCTCCGTAAGGGACTGTGGTTTTCTCTTCCAACACCAGTTTCTCCAGACCGCTCAATCATTTTCTTCCCTTCATTCGCCGCCTTCCACACGGAGTATAGAAGTAAAAGGTCGAGACAAAATTAGGTTCTAGGGAATTTCGTGAATGCTCAAACTTTATCCCACCTTTTCATAAGTTCATCCATAAGCTTGACATGGGATTTATCCTTCGACTAGAAGCGTGCGTACGTACTCGTAAGTGTTCAAGGAAAACCCTGAGACCTTTCCTGCTTAGTGCACGCTGCACAGGGTCATTCCGTATTGAATACCGAAGTACAAGCGGAGCAGAAGAGGCAGGGATATTGGGATGCAAACCAGGTTACACACGTGGGATGTGGGGTATATTACCCGTGGACTTCACGGAGTACGATTCATTTCAAAGTCTGATACTCATACATCCGACCAAGCTTTATGTTGTATGCTTGATTCACAATTCCACTTCCTTGTTCAGAACACTACTATAATACGTGTTTGCGTGTTCAGCCATCCTTAAATCCAGACTCAGTTTCTGAATCATCTTCATTTTCCATTCCTTAACCGATACCACTTGAGTTTCTAACATTAAAAGTACACAAATTTACCAAGTTAGAAGAATACAAGCGCTTCTAATTCTGATCCAAGAGACTACTAATATGCTCTGTGTTCACCCAAAAGGGGAGTATTTGGATTTACGAAAGAGATATTTTGGTCGATGAACAGCAGAATACTCTCTGGAATGAGTTGACACTATTGCATGCCTCGATAAGTTACGTGTAAAACATTTTGTTCTAATTTTTGGATCAATTGAGAATATTGATCTGAATATTAATAGTACTAAGTCTATTTACTCTAATCTAAACTTCTGAAATACTCAAATGTATTTTTCGAAACGTATTGAACAACAAGTTCAATTATTTCAAATTTCTACAGAAATATTTATATATTTTTTCTCTATAGAATTGAGGTACAGTTTTCTTTTTTATTAGCTCTAGGAACATATAGGTACGGCTCTTTCTCAAAGGTATCAGGACGTTTCGCGACCCTCGAACCTGTGGAAATAAGTATAGTAATTAACATGCAAATCAACTTGCAAATTACCCTGCAACACACTGGTAGAAACCTTAAATTTGCTGCCTTTATGTATAGAGACATTTTGGCTACTTCTTGTCATAAGATGTGGGATGAAAAGAGGTAAATTCAAAGCGATAGAACGAAAGGGGTTCCGTCACGTGGCTGTTAATTGGTCAGTGCGAAGCACCGGAACGTTCTGGCCAATCAGAGCACGTTCCGTAAGCGACGACAGAAAACCCAAATATCCAATAAAGTATTACTCTTGGATCATTTTTCCTGGCTGCAGAAAGTCTTCACAGATAAGCAAAATTGAGTCAATAGCATATAAATTATTTTCTAAGCTGAACATATGCGCGTAAAGAAGCCTTTTCCATGCGTGTGTATACATTAAATCATTAATATCGCTCTCTCACTCGCTAATCAGCCTCCACTATCATGACACAAGGAAATAAACCACCACTTAGAAAGGACCGCACCAAAGCCAGTGTATGCGGCTGAAGAAGAAGAAAAGAACTCGGAGGGGGGAGTCGTTGGTGATAATGAAATTATTGACATTCAAAGAGAGGTCATGTGGTTGTTGTGTTGTTGTATTGGTGTGTTGCTTAGCTTAGATTCCACTGTCGTCTTGCTCGTAGACGTTGGATTTCTCGAAGTCTACCCAAGTACGGCAGGTATCGGCGTAGATATCGGCGTCTTGCATAGTAAGGGAGATTTTGTCCTCATCCTCGACGAATTGCATGGCGAAACCCTCAGATGCGTGCCATGCGATGTGGCAGTGGAGCAACCAACTTCCTGGGTTGTCTTTCTTGAAAGCGATTGCGATGTGTCCGTTGGCTGGAAGAGAAGCAACATCTCGGCGAGGAGGGTTCTTGAGGTTAACAGCGGCGGCGGCGGCGTCATCGAACATACCAACATCCTGAGAGATGATCCAGAAGTCGTGACCGTGAAGATGAATTGGGTGGGTTATACCGACTGGAGGAATATCATGATTAGCTTTTGTTCTCTATCTTTTGTACCAATCATAGGGTAGATTCATAACTTACAGCCAGTGGTGTCCTCGATGACGTACACAGCCCATACGTCCGCAGCATCGACAGTCTTGAGTGGTTGAACGTTGTACTCGGCAGGCCAAATAGTCTCGTTGTTGAAAATTCTCAAGGTTGTTGGTTGTTCCCAGTCCAAGTGAAGACTAGTACCGTTGAGAGTCCACTTGAAGTACTCCTCGAAAGCGAAACCGAGTGCCTCTTTATCAACAGCTGACGATGCATAAGCTCCAACATCCAAGGCGACGTGAGGGACAAGGTTCTCGACTGGCTCATCTCCACATGCAGGAGCTCGAGTGACTGTGGAAGTGGTAGTTGGGTTAGCGGTGCTGCTAGCATCGTATCTTATGATTCCAGTGATATCTGCTGCTCCGGCATTGGCACCGCATGCTTCAACTAGACCAGCTCGCAACCAGTAATCGCCTGGGGCTGCGTTTGCAGTTACAATTATATCGTAACGTTGACCAATGGAAACAAAAATGTTATCGGCTGTGTAAGGGACAATTGGCACGAAATCCATGGCAATAACCTCGAAGCTGTGGCCGTCGATGGAGAATTGGAAGTGGGAATCGAGAGCTGAGTTTACCAGTCTGTAGCGGTATTTCTTTCCGGCCTCGAACACGTTAACGTTCTTTTTGCCACCTCCAACACAGTTTGGATCAGTGCTGGTGCTGCAGTCAAAAGTGTTGGTACCGTTGATGACACCTCCTTCTAAAACTGGAGGAACTCCTTGCTTAGCAGCATCCCAAAGTTGTGGCAATGGAGTGTGGGACCAATCAGAGAGGAAGAGTAATCCCATGTCTTCATCGTAGTTTGCGGTTGCTGGACCATTGATAATCATTGGACCGATTAATCCATCTCCGTATTGAAGGGTGAAATGGGAGTGATACCATGTAGAACCATATTGAGTAGCTTGGAACTTGTACGAAAGGGTATCACCTGGAGCGATGGGGCATTGGGTAACACCAGGAACTCCATCATACTCAACCGAGTTGAGTTGGCGAAGACCATGCCAATGAATGGCCGTACCGTTGTTGGCCATGTTGTTTGTGACATGAATAATGAGATTGTCTCCCCAATCTGCTACGAGGGCAGGCCCGGGAATAGTTCCATTGAAAGAGAGAACTTGTCGAGTATAGCCATTTGCAGTAAGAGTGTTGTTCTCAACGGATAGCCAGTACTGTTAGGCAAGGTTAGCGAATATAATATTAGTGGTTTATGTATAACCGAAGAATTGAGAAATAGCCGAGGAAATGAATTTTGCATTCTTACCTCTCGAGTTACTCCCGTGTTGGGCGTGTTGTCATAAAAGTCAGTATCAATATTGAAACCAGCTCCCCAACAGCCTCTGGAAGTTGCACTATGTTGGCAGTCTGGTGCGAGCTGGCGAGTTGCAAGTGTAGAGTCGCGGACCAAGTCCGAAACAAGGGGAATGGCAGATGCCAAAGTCGTGCTGGCCAAAGCCGCAAAAGTAATGAATGTGTTCTTCATGATGAAGGGAATTAAGATATTAAGAAGTCTTCTCGATTATAGAAGAGTCTATTAGACTGTTGGAGAGGATGATCGGAGAGGATGAAGAGAAAAGGTGAGAGGAGATATCAGCCTCCTTATATATATCTTCAGATTCTATCTAGACAAAGTTGTACACGGTCCTCCTCCCGCTGAGCCTCTTGTGGATGACTATGGTTACCTCTTCTTAGCAAAACGTGTAAGTTCGGATCCGTAGCTTCGCTCTGAGCTGCAGCAAGGAGTACGTGGACGATACCTGACCGCATAGAGAATGGTTGATAAGACCTACCCGTACTCTTTTTTTTTCTGCACCGCGGAAGATTGCCCTTCTCTAACAGCCCCCTCAATAAGCTTAAAAAAGTGGAGGGGTGGGCGGTGACCCTCATTACCCACTCATCAAAGTTGTCATGGTGTTGACCTCGAACACCCCGCAAATATATGGAACCCCCTGCACGTGTGCCACAAACGGTAGCTTTACATCCAAAAGGAGCCGTTGGTGGAAAGTTAGTCGAAAAACGTTTTCCTGAGGATAAAAACATGGCAGTAACTTTATCCATAACTGTCCTACTTCTTTTGGTTTAGGCCAAGTAATAGACTCAGATCTTTGGATTAATTACCCGAATTGTCTCACAAAGTTGTATTACTGATTTGAATTGTTCTAGAAGGTTGGAACACCTGAGTTAGTGAAAACTATCATATACTGCAACTTTCATTGTCCGCAAATGCTCGGAACTACCTCCACTAACACCAATGGGATTATATTCGCAGCTAGGAGTTAGGAGATAAGAGCCATTGCATTTGGATTCGAGTGATTCCTTGGGGATTTGTAATATCACACCACCTGTGGCCACTTTTTACTCTTATTTACGAGATATTGGCGTCACATAAGTGCAGCATGAAAATGATATCCACCTGCAGAGAAAGTGGAGAACACTTCTAAAGGATACTATCATGGGGTAAAAGAAAGTACGCAAAGTAGGGAATTTGTGGTCTTAGACTCTACACTCGTGTGACAAAAGATTGTATGTTTTTCTATAAGAAAATTGCTTTTGAAAAATCGAATACTAAAACTCGATAGCCTCTCAATTTGCATAGCTCATGGCTGATATCTGACACGAAATACAAAATCCTTCGTGTCCCACTCCGTAAGTAAGCGTCTTGATGTACCATGCATGTATATACTTCTACATTCCATCATCCCACTTTGCACATCACCCGTCCGTACTTGTACCACGCAGTTGAAGGCAAGCTTGCGAGCTGAGGCAACCCCATACGATCAATAATACGGGGTTGTGCTTCGTAAGGGCGGGCTCCCTAGCAAGGATAAAAAACTCAAACACCTGGCTATGAAAAACTGCAAGCATTGTACCTGCATGAGGTCCAATTTGGAAACGGGTAGGATCAATGTCCCCGGCACGAGCCTTGCAAAAGTGTGGCTCCCTAAATTCCGAGAGCTTAAGACTGGGATAAGATACCTTGGCAAAAGATCCCGATTACAAAAAGCGGAACCGCGGATACCGGATCTGAGATTAGGGCTTGCAGTTGAGGTCAGCAAGAATTTCGTGCCGTAGAGTGGTGCGGACAGTTCACAACTGGTGAAGCCTATTCGCCCACCTCTAAACGATCACAATAAGTCATCCGAGGAATAATCCCTTCTCCACTGGCAACCGGTCACTTCAGATTTGGAGAGGTGAGAGGGTATCAAAAAAAAATTGAAGTAAAGGATCTTGGGGGCCTGCAAGTTCATTTGGCGGTGTGAACTGTGCACCAGATAGTGGTCGAGGTCAAGAAATCGCCTTACCCGGTCCCTGAATCATTTCAAAAAATGAAGCTCACGATGTCGAACCTGTACGTTGCGCATGGGGCATCATGGCGATGCCGCTTTCAATTCACCCATTGAATGGACCGTGCAAATGGGGCTACACAAGGGGCCGTACCAGGAAATTAGGGCAAGACACATTAGGGGTTCCTCAAGTGGGCTCCATAAGTGGCTTAGGGCCCTGTTCGCCATGTGTGGGACAGGGTAAACTCCACGAAAATAGGGTTGTTCTCCACCGACTCCATAATTACAAGCACTTGGACAGCTGACGACGACTTCACGGGGTTTATCCCCGTATGTTTACAAAGACAAACCTTCGTCATTCGCGATCCAATGCCGAAAAGGGTGTAGATGGCGAGAATATGGCTTGGATGCGGGGTGAAGAGGACATATGTGTTTCGCGAGACCGCTGGAAATGTAATTTTCTTCAACAAAATCTTGGTAGTGAGGGGTCGGAGGGGCAGTGAATTTCAATAAACTAGTGGATATATCCGACCAGAAGCACTTCGTATGCTTCAATTCATTATCCATAATATACTGAACTAAAAGTGGATTCTTGTTTGATAACCATTGACAAGCTAGGTCACCCATCTCATAGTTCACGCTTTGCGGAACCACAATACCTGGCTATCCCAGGTAGCAGCTCTACCATGAAATGAAGTAAGCATGCATCAAGCCACTTACGAAGTACAAAATAATGACCGTTGAACATCGATCAGGGGTTGGTAAGTGTTTCGGAGGCGTCGGCTTACAACAGTATCAACCATTTTTGCGACAACTAGTCCTCCTGTTTTCGACAAGTCATTATCCTCAATTTCTTCTACTTCGTACTTTCGTACTTTCGTAGTCGCTGCAAACCCAAATAAGCAGAACCACGAAGTACAAAAGGGGGAACTGTCGGGTAAGGGAAAATTCGATGACGCTGACTAGACAAAAAACCCAAGAAAACTATAAAATTCGCCATATGAATCGTACGAGTAGAAGTAAATCGACTTTTTTAACATATCTGGATAGGTGGATACAGGCTTTGAACTATGCGTGCCAATCAGAGCGTTTATACTTCATACTTCATAGAAGCATCTACGGACCGTAAGCGGGTATTAGCTTGTTAATCCGCCACGTGCGGATAGAGATTGCCCAGTACGGATAGGCAATTTAATACTCAAAACGAATAAGTATGGATAAGGCACAACGGGCAGCTGTACCATGGTCGAAAGTGGTTTGTACTTCGTATGTAAATGACATGCGCATCGTATAAGTACGTATAAGTCACGACGGGCAGCTGTACCATGGTCGAAAGTGGTTTGTACTTCGTATGCAAGTGACATGCACATCGAAGAAGAGAATATACCTTGCTACCAGTAGTAAAGTACGGAGTAGTAAAGCAAAAAAGTAACACAAGTGCACGACCCAAACCTTACCTATTCTTGCCATTTGTGTGTCTTGGCTTGATAGTAGTGATGAACCTTCTTCTTCCGATGCACAGACCATACTGAGTCGGATCGTGGTCCGCACTCCACAGTTCTTTAGACCACACTCCATAGCTTTCTGGATCGTACTCCACAAGGGAATTCTGAGAGCGGAGCAGCAAAGCACTGTAGCAAGTGAAATGGAGTTAACGGGTCAAGAAAAGCCCGGATCACACTCGCTGACGGCCGTCGGCGGGCTTATATAGATGATTCGATGGAATTATTACCAAAGAATAAGTACGAATAACTACACTCGCATGCTCTTTCCATCTTCCACTTTTTAACGAGTCTGCAAACATCTAGAAAACTTGACTCAATTTCTCCTCCAAAGTTATAGCATATCAATTATTGTTTTTTTGTCCAAGTTGGTACCGAACTCGCTTGATAGACCAAAGGTCACCTTGGCGTGGGCAAGAAAAGCGGTAGAGAATTTTTTCGAATTAGCGTAACCTAATTCAAAAGACTTGGTCATTCTAACAATTTAGTAACACGTAAGAATTATTAGCGGAACCTCCTAGGATAATTGAAGTGATTGTCTCAGATGATTTGCCGGTAGGTTAATCACTTGTAAGATCGCTCCCAGGTCGGAAGCCTTCTTCGCTTGAGTCGTTGACAAGGAAAATTGTAAGACAAACTGGAAATTTCAAGAACACTGATGAAAAATCCGATTGAACAGATTCGCGAAGACGTCGTATGATCCTACTCATCTTTCAAGTCTTGGCACACTGCGAGTCGTAAATTTCCAATAGCCGATAACGATGTTTAACCTTGCCGACTTTGGAGGATTCGCCACGCTCCTGTATCTCTTGTCAGTATCAATACATTCACCGCTCAATGTTTTTGAAGGTTAGTATAGACCCTGATCGTAATTCACGCTTAATGCTTTTGGAGTGTGAAGTGTAGACCCTGATAACAGCCACTTAATAGAGAATAGGTTTTCACATGAAAGACTGTTTTTTCTTATCGTGGTCTTTCCCCCGAGTAATGGCCCCTAACAGTAAAAGAAGGACCGAAAGATTGCAGGATCTTTGTTCACTGACTCCAAGGTGTTCCGTGAACTGATGTTGGGATTCGTAAGTTGAAGTGACGTCCAATATTGACATTATCACGTGACCCACCGGCTTTATCCTCGTTGACCCTCCTAATCACCTCTAAAACCCGACAGCCCTACCCCACCGATGACCCCCACTTTCAGCTACCAACAATGGACGTAGTTACGTCACAAAACTTCAGCTATGTGATTCTCTATCTAGCAACAACGTCTATCTTCTTAGACTTGAGCCCAAACCGAATCTCTACAACAACAATATTGTCAAAATGGCTCTCATCACATCAACAGGAAAGCCTCGTGTCATCTTAGGTCTTATGACCTTCGGTGAGGGCGAGGAAGCAACTACCAAGGGCGCGAGAATTACCACTTTGGATAAATTCAATGAAACTCTTGATCATCTTCAGGCCGCGGGATATAACGAGGTCGATACGGCACGCATGTACGTCGAAGGCGAGCAAGAGCGATTTACTGCCAAGGCTCAATATAAGAACCGCGGCTTGACGCTAGCGGTATGTAGTCAACTTTGAGTCAAGGAATTATAATCAAGCAGAATTCCTGACATGAAATGATACTCTTTACAGACTAAGGTCTATCCTTCCACCCCCGGAATCCACAAAGCGGATGTTCTCACCGAGCAATTTGAGACTAGCTTGAAAGAGCTTGGCACGGATTGCGTTGATATATTCTATCTTCACGCAGCTGTAAGTAATATGGAGCGGGCCTCAAGAGGGCGGTAGAACCGAGAATGTCTACTGAAAATGCAAAAGGACCGATCTGTGCCGTTCCAAGAGACCCTCGCTGCCGCCGACAAACTTCACAAGCAGTAAGTAACTATTCCAACTACCTGATGATCACTTCCGTTTCTGATATCAGCTCAGAGGCAAGTTCGTACAATTGGGGCTCAGCAACTTTACAGCCTTTGAAGTCGCCGAGGTAGTAATGCATTGCAAGTATAACAATTGGGTTAGTGATTTCGTGCAGCTTCCCTAGTCTGAAGCATGTCATTATATTGTTTCTAAATCGGTATAGGTTCGACCCACGATTTACCAAGGCATGTATAATGCTATAACACGTTCTCTTGAAAACGAGACCATCCCTGCTTGCCACAGGTTAGTTTTTCCCAGTTATTCGTGGTTCGATTTAGACCCGTATTTCTGTCTTGAACTCTCAAGGATAGCGGGAAATGTCTTAACTGATCCCTCACAGATACGGACTCGACGTTGTGATCTACAATCCCATCGCTGGAGGACTTTTTTCTGGAAAGTATAAAACTTCGGATATCCCAGAGGAGGGACGTTTCAGCGACAAGACCAAATTTGGAGCACTGTACCGCAAACGCTATTACAAGGACTCCACTTTTGAGGCGCTCAAGGTCGTCGAAGAGGCGGTCGAGAGGGCTGGTCTAACCATGGTCGAAGTCGCTCTTCGTTGGGTTGCTAATCACTCGGCTCTCAAGTTCAAGGATGGAAACGATGGAATTATCATTGGTGTCAGTTCAACTGAACAACTTGATCAGAACCTCAAGGATGTAAGCGCATTTTCCCTTGTTCCTTGGATCTGTCGTTTTAGTGGTGCCATATTTTACCCCCCTTCATTTCTCTCCGCTATTGAATCTTGGAGAAAACACATGCTGATTAATTTTCTGTAGTGCGAGAAGGGACCTTTGCCCGAGGAAGTAGTACAAGCCCTTGACAAGGCATGGATGATCAGTAAGCCGGACACACCAAATTACTGGCATCTTGATCTCAAGTACACCTACGATACAAGGAAGGCGCTTTTTGAGTCCTGAGTAGCGTTACTCCGAAGAGGCAGTACACTGCTAGTCATTGTTACAAGTCTCTAGGACAATGAAAAATTATTTGGACCCACTGAAACAGTTAAAAAATAATTCCAAAATTATAGTGGAGTAAAACTAAATAATCCAAAAGATCTAGGTCAATAATTTGGCTTAATCTAGATAGTCAGAACAACGCAATACAACATTGTACTTTTTCGCTGCCACATCTACTATCCCCAGGGCGTTACGGTAGTTATAGCGTACCTAGTCAATAAGTGAAGTTGAATAATGGTTCACTCTTGGCGAATAGACTCGGCACAAGCTTCTGTGCCCACATGTCCACGAATCCTCAAATATTTTCTTCTCCACATAGGGTGAGACCAAAGAACTTTCCACAGTAAATTCTTTTGGGGTTTCTCCTTAATTCCGAGCCGGGCATTATTTTGACAAGACATAATGGAGTTTAAAGTTCGTGTTGTAAATTTACGACTACTGCGGGAATACTTCACGGTACATCGCAAATGCACCCCTTTAGGAGCGTAAGCGAAAGTACTTGGGATCGAATCTGGTGTAACCAATCAGGCAGAAACCAGTCACCATCCGGGTCAAAGATCCGAAAATGGTGCGGCTCATCTCATCTACCAGTCTGTGAGACTGTGAGGAATTTATGAGACGGGATGAAAAACTTCTTCAGCTCTGGGAATGATGAAAATAGCCTTTTCTTCATCTTGTGCGTTCGCAGAGTGGTATTATTGAAGGAACGATAGTTCGTTTTGATGATCATCCATTGCGTATGCTCCATACGAGACACACTGTCACACACGAGAGGCGTGACCTCACGTCAGTTTGAGCTTGATGAATTTCACGATGTTGATACGAAAACGAGAGAGAGAAGGACTATTGCATTGACGTCGAAGAAGTAATACAATATGATGGCCGCCTTTAAGCTTGGCCTTATCTCAACGACTGGCCGTTTCATAGATATCGGTACTTGCAGCTCTCCCAACCCTTTTCAATTCTTTCCAACTCTTTTCAAACTCCAGCCTCCACCAGCTCGTTGATCATTATTACCTGTTGACATTTATGCCAGAGAAAACACCTTTCACATGTTACATACTGGTAGCCCTCCAGGTATGGCGGTGATGTCTATTTTTAGACGAAGCACGTGACGTGTTTCGATCGTCAACACCTGAGCAAGCTCCCTGAGAAAGTCAGGGCAACTCCCGGACTCTGGGGCCAACAATGACCTCACTGGAGCAATTGAGCCTCAACTCAATGCATTTAACGGTAAGGGACCTGCTTGTACTGTCGCCCATACTCGTGCCTTGCGAGTAGCCATGGCTCTCAGATAAAGCATCGCAGGCTCGCAGCGTCCAGAAATGGCACTGGCACTAGCACAGGCACAGGGCAATGCACCACCAGCTGCAGCTGCGCCTGCGCCACAAGTTGCAGGTGAAAGGTGGTTGAGTTGGCTCGTTGGGTTGGTGTCGGAGACCTCGGGAGAAATGCTCTCAGCCAACGCTTACCGCGTAATCAATCACCTGCAGCCAGGCGCAAAGAAAAGGGTCTCTGGTGGTCTCAGGTCTGCTGCTTCTGCTTCTACCTTCACCGACATCCATAGGTAACAGGAACAGCATCTCCAGTCTCGTTACCATTTTCATTTTCTTCCTCATCCTCGACAACCAAGTGAATCTGTATAAATTACTCGTGTATCACATATATTTCTTTGGTGGTAGCACTGCCACAGTTTGCTCATTCTGCCGGCGGCGCTTATTCCCTCCATTCGGCCATCGCAAACTTCTACCTGTAATTTCCCACCCGCCAACGTCATTTGGACAACGTCCTTGTCCCTGAACTCTTTCACAACAACAACACCATCGCCATCGCGAACCATCAATTGAAGTCTATTCAATTATGTCGCAATACCAACAATACGGCGGTAACCCATACAATGGGGGTCCAGGAGCTGAAGCTGGCTACGGCCATCAACAGGTACAGACATTCCCCATTTTTCGCGCCTCCCCATAATTCTCTGCGCCGGGCTCGACCAACATCAGGAAAAGTCTCAAGAAAACTAGCTAATGCGCCATCTCCTCCCACAGGGCCATCTAGCACAGCCAGAACTCAGTCATGAAATGTCCAATTATTCCGGTGCCTCCGAATACTCGCAAGCCGGTGCTCCCGCCCATACTTCCCACGTTCTCAGTCAGCCAGACTTCCTCTCCCGAGTCGACTTTGCCAAATCTGAGATTCGCAACTTGGGAACCAATATTCAAGAGATCGCATCTCTTCACCAACGTTCCCTCAGCTCGGCGGATAGTAATACCTCGGCACAGTTGGAGAATTTGGTTACGCAAACTCAGTTGAAGAACACGCAGATCCGCGATCAAATCAAGTACCTCGAGGCCGATGCTATCAAGACGCACGATGGTACCAAGAAAGTCAAGACGACGCAGGCGAGGCAGCTCAAGGAGACGTTCCAGAGAGCGCTACAAGATTATCAAAACGAGGAAGTTGGATTCAGACAAAGATATCGCGAGCAAATTGCCCGTCAATATCGCATCGTAAATCCAGATGCGCCTGAATCCGAGGTCCAAGAGGCTTCTAACATGGATTGGGGTTCAGAGGGTGTATTCCAAACGGCTGTAAGTTTCCTCTTTACCTGATGGAATGTTATGGCAACATGATGCTAACAAGTCACTACAGCTCAAGAGCAATCGCACAGGACAAGCTTCGTCCGTCTTGGGAGCCGTTCGAGCGCGTCACAATGAACTCCAACGTATCGAGGCCACCCTTACCGATTTAGCCGACATGTTCGCCGACATGGCCGCAATCGTCGAAGCTCAAGATCCTGTCATCGAGCATACTGAGCACAATGCCGAGCAAACCGCCCAAGATGTTGACAAGGGAAATGCCCAGATTGAGCAAGCCAACGCTCACGCTCGACGCCGTAGAAGAAACAAGTGGTGGTGCTTGTTGGTCGTGGTGCTTATCATCTTGGCTATTGCTCTTGGTGTTGGATTGGGTGTTTATTTCACCAACAAAAAGCCATAGGTTCGGCACTCCACTGTTTTGATGATGAGCTTTTCTGGCCGGGAACTGAATGATGCCATGGATTTGAGATGAGATAATTTGGATGGAGTTAAGGGAACAGTATAATAATAATTGGAGGCAGCCAGCACTCCTGGGGTTGGTTGTATTCTTTCTACCTGATGCATGAGAACACGAGCAAAAATGGATTAGAGAGCTTTTAGATATTGCAATCTTGGGGTTTCAATACAATGCACACGGGCAATCTGACAAATATGAATTTTCAATGTTTTTGTTATTTGCAAAAGATGGCCAGAAACGCCGTGCCTAAATGATATAAAAATGAAACTAATCGTACAAACTAATCGTAACGATCGTGTGCCTTTCCTGTCAACACACCCTCACTCATCCTCTGCCTTCGCTTGCCAATGACCTCCATAATCCACCCACTCAAAGTGAACCCCCAGTGAAAAGCAACCATGACACCACTGCACACATTCACAAGTTTAACGGCGAGTCTCAGAAGCGTGTCTCGGTATTCATCCACAGTGAGTAACATAGGCTCGATGTCATACTTGAAGAAGATTCCGGGAACATTGTGATCGGTGACTTCGTGGGATTGCTCAGTGACAGCATATTGGTTTGTGAAAAGGATTCTCTTTCCGAAGCTTCCAAAGGAACCACTCTCGACTGTGTAGATCGTTGGGACGACCGAGAGGAAGTATTGGAATTTGTGGAAGTGATGGGGGGTTTGGGCGATGGTGCGGTCGAGAGGGTTGTGGAGGGCGGGGTAGAAAGTTCCGAATGAGAGCTCAGATACGATGTGGGAGAAATTGAAAGCTGTTATCGCGTAAATTAGCCAAAAGTCTTCTTGATATCATTCAAGATATAGAGAGAGGAGCCATACCATCATGATCCAAATGCGCAGCCCCCCATTCCTGGTATCCGTGTCCACGAGCGGTAATATGGAAATCCCCTTGCACCTTGTTCACCTCCAACTTTCCGTAAACACGACAACTATCAGCAGTGGCACCCCATAACCTCGGAGTCTTCGTAAACTTTGCATTATAGCCACTCCCAGCAGACGAGATAATATCATGCACATGCTCCTCCCCAAACCCCTCCTCATGATCATTATATCCCTCCCCGGTATCTATCTTTCCATTCTCATCCTTCCCAAGGGCATGCACTCCCTTGCCGTCGACCCAGTGGGCCCACATCGTGTCATCTCTTTTCAGCATGTCTCCTGCGAGAATTCGATCTCCGGCCGCGTCTTGCACGTTGATATGGATGTTACCGCAAGCCATCGCGACGACCATGTCGAAGTTGATCTGCAGATCTCTGCCGATATCCTTTTCCACTGAAACGGTATGGTTCTCATGGCCCTGCCACCAATTGCCAACCTCGTTGTATGTTAGGAAGGCGCTGACGATCAGCATCGCGACGGTCCATTTTCCTCCGCCGGAGGTACGGGTTATGTATTGCGGTTTGGATTTTGCTGGGCTTCTAATTAGCTTCTACTTCTAATCCTCTTTTCGCGGTTACGATGTGAATTGGGTGGACAAAGTTATATACGTATACGTATGTATGTATGTAGGGATAGGGCGCGAAGTAGATATGTATGGACTTACGGAAAGCATCGAAAGCAGAAACGAGGTTGCCTTTCTCTCCGAAGGCATCCTCGTCCAGACCGTGATCTGAGAAACCGTTCATTGTACGCTATTCCTTTTTTTCCTCTTCTCCGGCCAATCTCTCCCCTTTCTTCTTTTTTTTTATGAAGCTGGCGTGTTGGTTGGCAATTCGCGGGTCTTATTAGGTTTTTGGGAAAGAGGACACCTCTGCGCGAGGCTGCACATGCGACAGATCCATGCGCGGGAAGTGGGTCGGACAGGTACCCGAACTTGGAAGAGGGTTTGATTGGTTCGTTTCGTGAGGGGAGACTTGGGAATACTTGTACTTGGGACTTTTCGTCTGATGGTTTTGTTAGTGGATATAAATTGTTTGCTTTTGATGGGACAATATAGAAATTTGACGGTTGTCTAGATGGCGAAGTTTTAATTTAGCGACACCACGATTTTAGACTAAAACACGCGACAAGATTCTAGAATATGAAAATAAACAACAAACTCATTTTGTTTGATGAAACAATGATAGACAAATTTTCATATTCGCCCTTCTGGTAGCTAAGAAATGTGTCAGTAAAACAACCTCATCGTATGAACTCACTAGAATAACTCTAGGTAATCCTAAAAGTTCTCACAGACTAATTCAAGGGAGCGATACAATCAGCTAGAAATTTATAGCTACTTCTCAGTAGGTGCTTTAAAAGCCTCTTTTGTCAATCATAGAATTGAACATCTCACTTTGCCTAGCCTGTGGTTCAAATTTTATTGTAAAAAAAGATTTCGATGAGAATGTAGACATGTGGAAGATACTAGAAGTGCGTCTCAACGGCTGCTAGGCGAATTGAAAGGGGGCAGGGTGAACTTAAGCGAGTGGGGATAATTGTTTTCCTTAATTTGGCTTCGAAATATGCTTCTTCGACGAATAAACTCCACCACATACATTATTCCGAACTGTCGAAGAAGTAAGTTTTTAATGTCCCCTCGTTGCTACCTGTACCTTTCGATTTTTAGGTTTGCGATTTCCTAATGGGGTGATAACTTTCTAAAATAAGCCCCTTTTGTAGCTTATCTGTATCGAAAGGCAAAATTGACCCCATCCCGAGCAAGTTCTGAGACGAAAAGTGGACACGCCCAACTCAAAAACCCAGGGTACACATGCAGCAACGAGGAGATATCTTTCTTTTTCGTTCCCACCATGGCACTTCTCGTGATACCAATATGCGCAACTTTTGACAATCTTCTCGTTGAGGTTTTGTTTGGGGTATATATTTTATTATTAACTAAGAATAACGAGAGAGCTGTGCTAGTAAAGACATTTCAAATTACGTTACAGTATTACATATGAGAACTTACAAGGAGAGAAACCAGACTTAAGCAATTACCTGCCAGGTCGCATTCTTATCAACCCTGTTCTTGATTTTATAGTTCTTGTCGCTCATTCGCATCTGGACCGTCCAGTGCATATTCGGCTCAGTATCTAGAATGGCTCGGAATCGTCCTAAATTCATCCTCACAACCTTCTCCCATTGCTCGTCCGACTTCTGTACGCGAACTTTGACTGGCCAAAATTCCAGAATCCACCAGGTCTTCGCTTGCTCCAGTTGATCGTTAATAGGTGCCATGGCATCGAAGTGGTCCTCAGCATGTTCTGGTAACAACCAAATCTTTTCAGATGAGTTCTTTGCACTGCTTCCTGATGCTGCGTCGAAATAGGCCTCTTCATCTTTACTGCTACTTCCAGTCATACTCTTCTTTCTTTGCTCCGGGCCCAAACCAAGAGCTGTTGAGCGTCGTTGTAGTGAGGGTAGTTCAACTGCTTCGTACTGCTCTATCATGTTTGGCGAAGGACCAACTACTGGCCTTGATGGCTTTTTGTATGTCGGCCATACACTGTGGACATCGATTCCTGCCTCTGCCAGAGCAGCAGTACAGAAGATGATACCGGTATCGCATTCGAAGCATTGCCTGAGCATCCATCGAAGAGGAATGCGGGAGAGCATATGACGCTCTTCATTTAGAACTGCACCACCTCCGACTGTGGAAATATCTAAGTTAGCTTTGTAATCTTGGGGATTCTTGAGGAATGTGCAAATACATAGACGGAAAATACTTACCATCTGCGTGAGCACCCATAAACCAGACCTCGAATACATCCGTGGCAACATGGTCATGTACCACGGTGTTTCTCTTCTCATAATCTTTCTCTCGTTTAACCTGTTGCGAACGGGCCGAAGAAGTAGACGAGCGGCCCTCTCTGTCTTGATTTCCTGGCGAACCTGGATTCTTTGGTCCAAAACAAGAGCGAAAGACTCCGCGAATCTTTCCCTTTTGTTTAAGCTCTCCTTCAACCTCCTTCATCTTATTGTGCCTGTGTTTCTTTCCTTTGTCATTCTCAACTTGCTTGTCCTTTTCAGACTTGGCTTTAGCCTTGGGGTTGCTAGCAATCGCTGCATCAATCGCTGCCTGTTTTAGTTCCATATCTCTGCGTTGCCATTGACATATCTTGAATTTTGCTCGGTGTTCATCTAATGCCATTGCGTGTCGGAAAAAATGTACCGAGCTGGTTGGCGATTTGCTGAATGGTAGTTTCCTAGGAATGAACCCCACACTCGCTACACAGTCCCAAAGACCGACGAAATAGATTTCGAGATTAATGCAAAATGTCTCCTTGAAATCGCGACTCATCTTCCAATCTGGCGAGTTATCGTTTTTGTAAAAGTCATAGGCGAAGGAAACTTGGGCTGCACTGCGATATGTTAGTACGATGCTTTGCGACTATAGTCATGAATCCCTGAAACCTCTAGTGTAGAGTCTGAAAAGTGAAAATAATCAAAAGTCACTTACTTATTTGCAGGTAATAACCCGACTTTATGGAGCATTCCGGCTAAACAGCGAACCGTATATGCTCCACGAGAGAACCCAAAAAGACACACTTTATCGCCTTCATTGTAATTCTGCATGAGAAAGCGATATGCATCTTTTATATGGAATCCCAAGCCGCTTCCTACTGCCATATCAAGAGAAGCAGCAATCCCATCTTTCAATCCGTGGTCTCCTGAGTAGGTGCCAATTCCAGCTTGATAATATGTGACTTGATTTGGGTCATCCTTCTTCAAGCATCTTACAAAGTTGACCACGTTGGAGTTGTCGTGGTCTGCGGGATTATAGAGTCAGGATAGTTTTGTTGATAAATTTTGAGGTGTAGGAAAATGGGCATTTCATAGAGCCAGAGAGAAAGATGATCTTAGACGACATTGGTCCAAAGGTTTAGGGCATCCTCTTGTTAACCCGAACTTTTGGGTCAATGAGAGGATGTCCCCGCTTAAGAATTTGCCTAAGAGACCATCTTATTTGACGAAAATGTTTACTCACCAAATTGATCACCGGTTCCATCGAGACAGACGATAATTGTCCGACCTTTTGGGACGAACTTTTTGGACTCTTGAGCGGCGTGGAGAGCGAGAGGAATCTCGCCTTGAGGTTCTTCGGGTTCTGGTGATGACGGCATCGCTTCGTGTGTGTTCGTCTCATTGCATGATTGCACAGGATAGGATGGTTTTGTCGGGTGGCCTTGCTGCGTTTTATTAAGGTCGCTCATTGTCACACAACTCAAGTGATGTTGTTACGTTGTGGGGGAGTGTGTAAAACAGTGTAAGAGTACTCGAATCTTGTGATTTATTTCTCTCAAAAAGTCCCTATTACAACCGAGGATGAAGATCCCAACAACCCGTACTTGAGCTTGATTGAATAAATCTTCTACCTAGGCTTTCGATTACCGGGCGAGAGGAAAATAACCCAAGATACTCGGTCCTCGGTTCTGAAGGAGGTTTCACGGAGATTTTGGGGGTACACCGCAACCAACCCGCTGCAGTTTTTCTCCCAGGCCAATGAAGTCATGGTGATGCTAGAGAGGGCTTTTGTGAAACTGATTCACTACGTTAGTCCCAACCATCCAATGTCTTTCAGCCACGGCTCTCTCCTCATTGCCGAGTTTGGCGGCTTACAGCGGTGACCCTTGGGCCTTGACAGTCGTGATAGCTTTGAGAGCAGTTAAGAATGATCAAGGGGGCTGTCCTTTGAAGGCCGTTGGTGGGTTTTTTATTTTCGTTGCCTAATTTAATTCAAGTGACATGCAATTGAGAAGGTTAGTAATAGATTGATGTTAACTGAAGATGAGGGGAAAGCTTCCGAGTCCTGCTATGCAGCTTGAAGTACAACCTCACGATGAAGATCGAAAAGCGGCAGTAAGTTTATTATCCTAGTATTTTCTAAACTTATGAGTTGGCATTAAGTCTCCTAGGATAATGGCTACGGTTGTCTCGGAGCATTTAAAATAATATTCCTATATGTCTAAGATAATTCTTCAGATCGTCTTGGAAGTTAGAGCTAAAGAAACTGATTTTCTTGCTGCTTTTGTTTTGATTCGCGGAGACAGCTCGGAAATTCCAAACCACAATAATCGGGGTTACCACAGAGGATGTGAAACATAAACCGGTCAGATTGACTCGGAGGTGTTTTTGCCTATCAAACAGATTTCTTTCTGTTCTTTGTTTTTTTTCGTAGCCGGAGATGAACCCGATCGCTTCTATGGCAAGAATTTAAGGTTATGATCTACACCTGCAGCAAGGGAATAGATCGTGATCCTCTACCTAATTGGCGATGGGGAGAGACACGTGATATAATGGATTTCTACCACCCTGGGCCTGCAAATACAGTCACCTCCACCACAAATTCTTGTACTTGCTCATGACCTCCAACAACCACTCGTATAACTATGGCTTCGCATGTTATCTGGGCGGTGGTGTTAATATCCGATCTGCATTGTGGGTGAACACAACTTTCCTGCAGCACGTCGTGTTCAGTGAGGGAGAGATCGTGATGGCTTCTTCAGCGATGAGACACTTCCAATCAAATGGCGATCAAATGTAATTGAGTAGGTCCGAGTATGTATGCCTTTGTCTGGTCTTGCCAGCCTCCGAATTGCATATCCCATTTCTATCTCTGTGCTCCCCCGCAAGCCTCTGTCATACCACCCCTTGTCCTAACCTTTCTCCAACGCACTCTGAGCTTTCTACCCGTTCAATTTTCTGTAGAAATCATCAAATATTAAGCTCAAAATGCCGGGCCAACTCAAGTCATTTTTGGGTACGATTAGGAAGAAGCCCGCAAGGGCACCAGATGGAAAAAGTGATGAGCAAGCGGCAGCGACTCCAACGGTTGAAAAGACTTCGGTCGTTCATGATCTCACTCATCTTGACTTCAAGAATGCGAAAACAGTCACAGAAGCTATTACTACTATCGCATCTGGCGAGCCAATGGACGATAAGGAGGTAAGCAGCTATCAATTGATTCCCTCAAACATTCTCTTGTGACCGAGAGGATGGGATAGTAGGTTTTTTAACTTGTTCCTACAATGACTAATTCACAAACAGCTTCTACTCGAACATGGAGTCGCAATGCTTCAAAGTTTGCCATCGAACAGCGGATTAGGAGCCACTGTTGCCGATAATTTCATTGCTATGCTGTGGAATGATCTTCCTCATCCGCCTCCAACAACAGCAGGTCCTACTGCTAAATACAGACACCACGATGGAAGCTTTAACAACCCTTGGGTCCCTGAAATGGGCAAAGCTGGATCGCCGTATTCTCGCAGTGTTCCTCCTTCTAAACCAAAAGGCCCAAATCTTCCAGACCCAGAACTGGTGTTCGACCAGCTTCTAAAGAGAAAAGGAGCTTTTCGCCCCCATCCCTCGGGTTTGAACCGTCTCTTTTTCTCATTTGCGACAGTCGTGATCCACGAGTGTTTTCAGACTTCGCGAACCGACCCATGGATCAATGAAACATCGAGTTACGTGGATCTAAGCACACTTTACGGGAATACCGAGAAAGAGCAGGAGCGAGTAAGGACTTACAAGAATGGAGAAATATACCCGGATACGATTGCTTCTGAGAGGATAATGATGATGCCTCCTGGAGTCATTGCTGTTTTACTCTTGTTTTCACGAAACCACAATCACATTGCGGAGAATTTGCTATCAGTCAACGAGAGTGGGAAATACAGACCCTGGGATAGTCTAACTGCAGAGGAGAAAGTTTGGTAAGTGAACACAATTTTAACTGTGATAAACTTTCCTGACAGGCGTGATAACGCAGGCAAGATAACGACATCTTTCAAATCTCCCGAAATATCAACGTGGGATTCTTCGCTTCCGTCGTGTTGAAAGATTACGTCGCAGCAATTCTCAATACTCCAAGAGCCAACTCAACATGGTCCCTTGACCTTGGGGCTGAGATCAAACAAAAAGGAAAAAGAGTGGAGCGTGGGACAGGAAATGTTGTCTCGGTGGAGTTTGCTGTTCTCTATCATTGGCACGCGGCTCTCAGCGCGGCTGATGATAAGTGGATGGAAGACATTTTGAGATCTGGTATTCCTGATCTCAAATCTATCGATGATGTGGATGTCGACATGTACAAGAAAATCATGAAGGTTCATGGGCATAAATTGATGACCACACCAGCGAGGGAATGGACCTTTGGAGGACTGAAGAGAGGCCCTGATGGGAGATTCAGTGATTTTGAACTGGGTGAACTTATCAAAGATTGCATTGAGGAACCTGCACATGCTTTTGGGGCACATGGCACTCCGTCTAGCTTGAAAGTTGTTGATTTGATGGGCCAATTACAAGCAAGGAACGTGTATAATGTTTGCACGATGAATGAGTTAGTAGAATTTTCAAATTTCCTCATCCCGTAGTTTTACTGACTCTCTTTACCAACAGATTCCGTCGCTATCTCAATTTGAAACCTTACAAGGACTTCGAAGATTGGAACCCAGATAAAGAAACTGCAAGAGCAGCAGAGCTCCTCTATGGGCACATTGAGAACTTGGAGCTGTATCCAGGTTTGATGGCTGAAGTCACGAAGCCAGATGTTCCTGGTAGTGGTGTTTGTCCTGGCCACACCACTGGTCGCGGGATTCTTGATGATGCTGTGGCTCTCGTCCGAGGAGACCGTTTCCTTAGTTACGACTTCAACAGCACAACTTTGACTAACTGGGGAGTCTCAAAACTTGCATCATTACCAGCTGGAGCATATGGTGGTATGCTACCTCATTTGTTCTTTACCGGACTTCCTGGTGCTTGGAAAGGAACTTCGGCATATGCCCTTCTCCCGTTTTATACGCCCACGGCAACTAAAGGGATATTGAAAAAGAACAAAGTCATTGAGAGCTACGACTTGGAAAGACCACCCAGTGATATGGCAGTGGTAGGTATTTTCACGCATGAAGGCTGCAAGAAAGTCTTCCAAGACAGGGAAAACTTTCGGGTCATGTATCAAACTGCAATTCGGCACTGCACAGACAACCACGATTTTATGATTGGTTGGGATGATGCTAAGCGACATAATGATCGGTCCAATATCCTTCATAAGGTTTTCTTCGAAGACCGTTTCGAAGCGAATGTCTCCAAGTTCTTCAGAACCAACGTCGCGACGCTTATTAAAAAACATTCTTTGAAGTACTCGAACAGTAGCAGAAGATCGATCGATATTGTCCGCGACGTTACCAATGTCACACCAATTCTTTGGTTGGCCGATAGATTCGCAATCCCTCTGAAGACAACCGAACACCCTCGTGGACTGATCTCAGTACCGGAGCTTTTCATGGCGTATCTCGTACTTTTCATGTATCAGAGCTTCAACATCATTCCAGCCAATGAATGGAAATTGCGAGAGGGAGGACGAAAAGTGGCACCGGTATTAAGAAGTATCTTCGAAGCGCATCTCAAAACCCAGCAAGGTGTGAAAGAGTACGTCGTGGATTGGCTTGCCAAAGGAAGTGCTTTCGAAGTAGGTCCCGATGCAGACAGAATCTACCACTCACTCAATAATACCAAGCTTCCCATTGGTGATTTGGTGGGCGACTGTATCGGTATGGGAGCACCAGTAGCTGGGAACTTGACTCAACAAGCCTCCCTCCTAATCGACCTTTTCCTAAGCGAGGGGTACGAACAATACAAAGCACGTATCATCGAACTAGCCAACATGCCCGAGGAAGAATCAGAGAGAGAACTAATCGGCTATGTCTACGAGGGAATGCGCCATGCTGGTGTCGTTCCTGGGCTACCACGCGTTGCTTCAAAGGACGTGACAATCATCGATGGAGCTAGAGGGCCAATCCACATCAAAGCAGGCCACACTATCCTCATTGCCACTTCCAAAGCAGCTATGGATCCTCTCGCCTTCCCAAATCCAGAGAAATTGAATCCTCATCGTCCACTTTCGGATTACATCCTCCTTGGTCACGGGCTGCACTTCTGTTTCGGAGCGAGATTAGTTGGGTGTTCACTTGCTGCTACTTTGAGAGAGGTATTCAAATTGAAGAACGTCAGAAGAGCTCCGGGACCACAGGGACACTTTTCGATTCTTGAGCATGAGTTTGCAGGGGTCAAGATGAGGGTTTATTTGGATGAGAATGCGAAGGAGTCGCCTATTCCGATGACGCTTACGGTTGAGTATGATGAGTGAGTTGGCAAATCAATATGTGGTTGTCGAATAGTATATTTATCATAATCCTAATCCTCTCTTTCTTTTTCATGGAAATCAAATAATGTTTTATCCTACTGCTGGCTAATGTGCATCGCTCTCTCGTTCTATCCTTCCGACACTCTACCTATTGAAATTACCAGCGTAACCCTAATCATCTCAGAACTCACAAAACAATTCAAACCATCCCTAATACTCCTACACAAGCTCATTTTTTTTCGTCCATAAAAAACGTCGCACATGTCGAATCACGTGCCATCCCCTCCCTCCAAGTCAAACCCACCAGCGGGGCGACCTCCACCTCCACATGCATTATTTTCCCGCCACGTTTGCAACAAACGAAGAACGAGAGAACGAAAAAAATTGGGACACGGAAAAATGTGCAACTACGAGAGACAAAAAAACAGGAATTACTATATCAGGCAATTTCACAAATCATTGTTGTTCATCGCAGTTCCTCGTTCTCGTCTTCGTTCGAATACGCATGCGGGTCAATAGTGTGACTGGTCACCTTTTTATGGTTTACAGTTTACTGGAGGTACAGCGCAGAAACCCTTTTGAGACATTACAATGAATTTTTGGGCTATGCATGCTGGAGAGCGAACGAAGAACGAGAGGGTGCGATGAGCGACGAATTATTTTTTGAAGGACGAAAAAGGGAATTTCATTGCTTGATTTCTGAAGTACTAGTGTGAAGGTTAGTAAAACTGCGAGGGTTTGTCTTCTGATACTATAGACGTTGGTGGACGGGAACGGCTGCGGCTTCTCAAGACATTTTGAACCTCTTATTAGAGTTTAGGGCTGAAGAGCGTACGAGGAACGAGAGAGTGCGATGAGCGACAAAGTATTTCTTAATGGCTTGAAGAGGTAATTTATTACTTAATGTTTTGATCATTGCTTTAAATGATAGGATAAGAAAACATGCGAGGTCTTGTTGTCTAACAGATGTTGGTGGACGGGAACAGCTGCGGCTTCTCAAGACATTTTGAACCTCTTATTAGAGTTTAGGGCTGAAGAGCGAACGAGGAACGAGAGAGTGCGATGAGCGACGAATTATTTTTTGATGGCTTGAAGAGGTAATTTATTACTTATTCTTTTGATCATTGCTTTGAATGATGAGATACGAAAATATGCGAGGTCTTGTTGTCTAATACGTTGGTGGACAGGAATGGAAAAGGCATTAAGACATTTTGAACCTTTGAAGGTTTAGGGCTGAAGAGCGAGTGTAGAACGACTTTACGAGGGAGTGCGATATGCGACAAAATATATATTGATGGCCTAAAATGGTTATGTATTACTAAAAATAAAGGACTTCATGATTCAGATGAGTATTAATAAAATATTGTTTTCATATCGAAGCACATATTGTCTTGTCTTAGATAGGTAGGTATGCAATTGAAAGAAGTACTTTTTGCTTCGTAGATAAGACTATAAATTGAGACATTCAAAGACAGATTTCGTTCAAAACTCATCTGAATATGTATAACTTTTACTCATGAGCTAAGTTTACTCGAGTAAATATTTTTCTTGAAGTAACTCAACTAATAACATCTCTTCAAGCCATTTGCGACGACATAGGTAGGTATATATAACCAATGCAACACCACCCCGCAAAATTCACATTTTCGAGTATAATATGAATAATTTTTATTTCTTGTTCCCATTCAAGCTTACTAGTTTTTATTCTTCGTTTTTGCGATTTCTCTACGTCAATGTATTGAGGTTGTAGGTTTGTGAATCAGGTCGCTCGCTACCCAGCAAGCCACCTCCACCTCCACCTCCACCTCCACATCCCACACTTACACTCAAACCCCCGTCGCGTCAACGCGTCTCCCCACCGCATCGCATCCATCATCTCAACCCTCCATCCCTCACAAACCCCTCAACAACCACGACCACCTGGACAACCACAAATCCCACCCCCTCAACCCCCCCTTTCAACATGCAACCCCCCACAATCCCCCACCAAAAAACCACCTTCCTCCGCACCCAAATAACCACCCTCTCCACCCCCCTCCGACCCTCCCCAACATTCCTCACAAACAACAGCACAAAAGACGTTCCCCTCCCCCAACGCGCCATCGACGACGCAATACAGAAACTCAATGGTCTACTGAGGAAACATAATAAAGTCGCCTACGGACCGCAGGCCACAAGACATGTTGCGGAGCAGATTGATAGGTTGTATTGGGGGGATGCGGAGAGGGGGGTGGTGGTTGGGGGTTTCGGGGTGGGAGAGGAGTGGATGGTTAGGGGTGGGGGGACGGATTTATGTGAGTTTTGAGTTTTTTTTGTTTTGTTTGGGGGGGGGGTTGGATTGGGGAAGGTGTAGATGGGAAGGGATGGGAAGCAGATTATCGACATAAAACCAAACTAACCAACCCAACCCCCACACAGCAACCCCCCAAACAATCGCCCAACTCCCCCCAACCTGGAGCGAAGAAGCCACCACTCTAGCCCCCGAAAAAGCCGCGCAATTCGAAACCCTCCAAAAACGACTCGTAGCCCTCGACGAACGACGACAGGCCGCAAGAGAAAAAGTAGAACGGTATAAAGCTATGAAAGAGTTATTAACTCCCTTTGAACGTGCGGGGGAAACCGTACAGCGGAATATCGTGACGAAGAATGGGGAGGTGGAGAAGGAATTGGAGAGGATGCGTTTGTTGCTTTTGAGGGTTGAGAGGGGCGTGGGGGCTTTGGATGAGAGTGGGAGTGCGAGGGCGAGCGCGAGGGAGGAGGATATGATTGGTGTGGACCTCGAGGGGGATGAGGGGGTTTTGGCCATTCTTGGGGATTGAGGTGATGGGAGGGTAAATTTGAAGGGAAAGGAATTTTATGCGCCGTTTGACGTATTGGGAAAGGCAATCATGATGTCTGTTCTCACTTCAGGAACGAAGAGAATGGCTACGAAGTGCCCAACTTTCAGACATTGCATTTGGGGACCACCTAGATTTGGAAGCCGCCAAACCACCAGTCAGTCGGTGCGAAAATACAGCGGGCGAAATATTCCGTGGAACAACTAAGCACCAGGACCCCAAGAGTTCGGTCTAGGAGAACTAGCGATTGGGGCAACCAACGATGGTTCATTCCCCAAGTTCAGATCCGATATCAAGTCACCACAGAGCTCAGACGTACTGGAAATGGAGTCAATAGTGGACAGAGGCAGAAGTCGACAGAACAAGTACAGTACCTATGATGAAACGTATATGAGCAAAATCAATTTACTTGATCACAACGTTCACGGGTCTATTGTCATTCTCCTTGGGCTGTTATTCATATTTCGCCAAAGATGTTTTGCTAAAGAGTAGAAGGGGAATGTAGTGTAGTTGGTGATTCTGATGTTAACTTAACCCAATTAGTCTTTACAAAAGAATGATTGATTGTTCATGCTATTCAAGCAGAAGATTTTCTATTCTTGAACTTGCTAGAGACGAAAATAGTCGTTGTTTTACTTATTCTAATTCCCTGTTGGTGGAAACTAGGGAGAAGAGAGCTTCGTAAATCTTCATTCTTATAAGATTTATAAACTCAAGTATCTCTGCCTATATAGAGAAATTACAGAAATGCCATTAGTTTCAAAGGTGACTGGCTAGTAACAAATGGGAAGGACTTGTCTTCTTAACTGAGTGTTAGTATTCTTGATAGATATTTGTTATGATATCAGAGCTACGTGTTTTCAACTCAAGTAGAAATAGTAGGAAATCAATATAATGTGATCCATTAACAGGTGGTATTATTCGTAATCTACGTAAAAAAAAAAGCAAAGTAAAGAAATGAAGGACATCAATCAAACAACATGTCCACCCCTCACCCAAACACAAACCCCCAAAACAAAAACACAAACCATAGCATCCCCACTAAGCGTCGTCCATATCCTAGAGTATCTCAAAACCAAATGAACATACCCCTTATACGGCTCCGGCAAAAAGTTCAAAACAGTCCCCATCCACCCCGCAGGTTGTACCTTCCCCTTCTCTAACATGAATCGTGCCGTTTGCAAGATAACCTCAGCGGTGGCAAAGATATAGAAAAATTGGACGGTGCCTGGAGTTAAACTATCACCAGTGGTATGATAGCCTAATCCACTTCTTTCTCTCTCCATTTTGGAACCCATGAATGTCGTTGTGAACGCGATGTATAGTCCAAGACCAAGTGCGAAAATGGCGTGGATGATGCGCCAGAGATGGGCATGGGGATCTACCTCCGCTGCGACGGCGGGTTGTCCAGACATACCAGGCATTTGTCCCATGCCTGGGAATGAGGGCATACCACCTTGTCCTTCGCCTGGCATGCCGCTCATCATTTGTTGCAGCATTGCCATCATTGGGTCGTCACCTGGTGGTCCTCCTGCGCCTGGTCCTGCCATACCTGGGAAGCCTGCGAATGGGTTTTGTCCACCTGGTGCGCCGGCCGGGTCAAAGCCTAGCATCATTTGGCGGAGTTGCTCGTCGCCCATATCTGGTTGGGTGGGGAGGGGCGCGCGTTTGAAGGGTCGCGAGGGCTCGTAGTAGTGTTCTGAGATATCTACTTCGTCCGGGTCTCCATGTTGGGTTGGTGGTGGTGGGGGATCTAAAGACAATGTCAGTATATAATCGATCTATGTACATAGTCTTGAACTTGAATGACAAGAAAAGAATTTGAATCTTACCTCTCTGGACACCACCTCCTAACCCTGTGATCTTATTCAGTCTTGCGGAACCCCCAGCTTTGATCTTTGCTTCTCTTTTCTCTTTTCGTAGTCTGGCTTGTTGAGCGGCTCTGGATTCTGGACTACCAGGCTCTGCAGAGGTTGTTGCTGCGACGTCTGCCATTCTTGCGATATTTTTTTATGGTGACTCTTGGGTGTAAGCAAGAGTGACCAAGGAAGGAGTTTCGGTTGCGATGTCGCAAGATGTAATATGTTTCCTGTGGTGGACCAAAATTATCGCGACCTGTCATTGATGCGCTGTACTCGGTACCTCAACTACAAAGCTTGGCGCTGGACCCTTGAAGGTTGTGGGTGGGTGGCTCTGACTTCAACACCCTCATTCATTCACCTACTCGAGTACACCATCTGGTTGAAGAAGGTAGGAGGTACTGTAGTACACCTGCAGAGGCTGGAAATTTTGCTTACCGATTCACTTATATCCACCAATCACTTTACGTTTGGGCGTACCTGATTTTAAGGTTGTACTTCTATCGCCAGCATCTGGGGGGATAGATAACGTGGCTGGCCACAGAGAGTTTCCACACTTCCACTGCAGTTGTTTCTACTGGTAATCCTCCTGGGCGGTGCCTTCCACCTCCTTCTAGAAGCCACCCCACCTCTATCTTGTTCTTCCTCTTTCTTTTCCATTCGCATTCGTCTATTTCTGCTACGTGGCTGCAGCCAGATATCTCGTACACTAAACCCAAGTTGGAAGAGATACTCCTACTGTACGCCCGTAAAAGAACTTACAAACGCAAGGTGACGAGTCTTATCAGCTCATTATCTTGATAGTTGACAGCCTTACCCACATGGCGGTGGATGCTTACCTACTATCAGAGATCAGGCCCAAAATTCGGCTGCGAGGTTTTTTTATTTAGAGATTAAAGTGTGTACTGTACTATACATTGTGTTTTTCATCTCGTTTTGAGGTTCTGACGTTGGATTTTTGTTTTGGGTCATACTTGCTCGCTTGTTACATTTCTTTATGGTCTTTGAGGGGTTGTGAGTGTTTGTAGTTACAGATACAAATACAAATTCTAGTGGACAGTTTTCTCGTCCATGGGACTTGACATCTGTCTCCCGAAGAATGAGTACTTGGGAAAGTTCAGCTTGATTAGAAACCAATACTGGCTTCACGTCAAGTTCCTGGCTCAAGTGGTTATTACTACCAACAAACCGCAGCGTTTCTGTACACCAAGCCAAGCCAATTCACATATAGACCCTTCAAAACGTAGCAGGATTTTAGCGTGTCTACTAGCATATTGCAGGGTATCTTGCGCTGTAAATTGTGTGCGAATTGTACTCGTACTGTTTATTTCCACATGAGCCTAGCCTGGGATCGCAAAACTTCCTGCTACTTTTCTGGAGGGGGGAGAGGGGCTGTACGAGTATCCACGCGATGGGTAAGATCATTACCCTGTCAATTAGTCCCAACTTGTTCCTTGGGGTAAATCCCACTATCAAATTTAGACATTTGTGAATTCAAAGCGTGGTGGCATAGTACATGTTGAAATGTTGTCTCCAAGGCACGGCCCATCTGAACGACACATCCAATCATCGTTATTCCTTGAGGCGACCAAGCTGACGAAGCTCAACCGGCTCCGACATGCTGTAAGTACGCAATGAGTAGGATTCTTACTCCGATATCAGAGGGGAACACTGCCTCAAGTACTTCTGCTTTTGGAGGGTAAGTATGTTTGTTTCTTATAAGTAGAGTTCTCTTTCCTCTTTTCTTCTTGGATACAAGAGACAATTCAGTACATCAATTTCGCACTTCTCATTCTATCTTCTTTCTTTTCACACAAGATAATTTCCTAGTATTCATTCTTTTCAACCTTTCTTTATACTCGTTAATACCCATTCCTCCCATCCAAAGACTTCTCAATCCACAATCCCTCAAAATGTCCACCACAAAAATAACAATAACAACATCCAAAGGCTTACCAGGAACCACCATAACCCAATAGACAGGAAACCAAACCCTCTTTTTAGCAAAAACCCCTACTTATACACCCTAGCAACCTACGACCTAACATTCTCAAATTTCATGTACAGTACCGTCCCACCGTAACAGGAAACAGTCTCTTCGTCGCTCTACTCCCACTCTTCCTCCCCATCCAAAGATTCCTAGGAATCAAATACAAGAAATGGGGATACATGATCGCGATGATTCCCGGATTGCTACTTGAATTTGGGGGTTATATACTGACTATATCGAGGATTTTAATAAATGATGATAGATAGTCCTTTTTATAATGACTTTTTTTTTCTTTTTGGCTTATCTTATCTTGTTATGTATGCTTACTTACTATTGTTCTGGATTTCTTGATTGACTGCTGCGTAAGTTTCTGTCTCCCCGACCAACTACAGTTGTTCACACAGATCCTTCTCAGTGAGGTGACCTCTGCTAATAAGTATGAGTGGTATAAAATATCTACCGTACTGTACCTCTATCTCGCACATACTGTATAATAACCATCTAACCATCTACAGTTCCAAATAAATCGTTTCAACCCCGTACTGTACCTACACCCTCATCTTCATCTTCTGTACCTACGACTTCATCTCCCTTATTCTACAACCCCTGGGAGCAGCCATCGCTTCCTCGGGAATGGGAAGAAGGGTTCGGATCTGGGGCTGGGGAAGAGATCTTATGTTTTCCCGGTTGGGTTTTCGGGTTTTCTCGTTGACGCTTTTGCTTTTGTTTTTTGTGGGGTGTTGTCTTGATTTTTGTTTTTTGGGGGGGGTTGGGGGAATAGGGGAGGGGGAGGTGTGAGGGAGGGGTGTATTGATGTTGTTTCGTCGAGAGTTTTTAGGACTTTTTTATTTGGTAGGTACAGTAATTACCCGCTTTTCTGTCTCCCTATTCTCCTCCCCTCCCCCATCACAAAACTCCCCTCCTTTCCTATCAACTAATCCTGATAATAGGACTCTTCACAGCCTCCCTAAGTATCACGATAAGAAGTATCTACCGCTGCGTCGAGTGACAGTAGTAGGAGGCTTCAATAGTGACCTTTTTAGAGCCCATGAAGCGGTTTTCATGGTTTTGGAGGGCGTTATGATTGTTCTTGCTACTGCTTGTCTTATGGTCTTGTATCCTGCTGTTGTGTTTCAGGGTGTGTGGCGTGAGGTCGATTTTAGGTCTAGGGGGACGAAGGGGGGGAGAGAGGGAAAGGTGTTGTCGGTTGAGGAGGGGGTTGAACTTCGGGGAGGAGAGTGAGGATGTGAGTCTAATAAAGAGAGGGGAGGGGGGGGGATATGCGGGTTTAGATTTATGGGGGTGGTGTTTGAGAGTTTTTTTCGTTTTTTTTTTCTTTTTTGTGTTTGTGTTTGTGTTTTTAGGGGTTTAAGAGATAGATACCAAGTAAGATTTAAGTTTTACGATAATGAGGGTGTTATATTGCCGAGTTATATAAATATATGGATGGGTTTGGATGTTGATATCTGTTTTAATGATCTCTGTACCTGTATCCTTCTCCATCACTCCTTATTCGTGATTTCATTTTATTTCTCACATCTTATTTGTAAATGACAAGAGTCTCCGATAGACAGGAATCCCAAATCTAAACAAGAAAGTTGAGTTTCTGGGAAACTATCACTTACTGATTATATACTATTGATTCAATACAATACAATTCCATAACCTGACATTTCAAAAGAAAAGCTAGTAGGTAGGAAATATAATCTACTCTTCTTGTTCTTGAGTTTGTTGTTTCTATTCATCTAGTTTTAAATCATCAAAATAATAAGCGACACACTCGTAAAATAGTCAGGGTATAGTACTAAATTGTCCTCAAATTCTGGACTCTATTTCACCAATTACTAGTATATTTTTCTCACTTGTCCTCGATGCAACTAACTATGCTAGTCTTCTTGTAGCGCGGTCAAGAGGGGGATGTATCAATGCTTATTTTAGCTTATCCTAGGGTTGGTGGAAAACATGAATCTCGAGGCCGAGGCGAGGAGGAGGATCATAAGGCTTTGATTTGAACAATAGAAGAATTATTGTTGCGGTAATCACTTTGGGATTTGTTACTTGTTTGTACTACTGTACTCGTTTTACGCTTGTTATTCGTTATTTTGCTATTAGTTTGTAAAGACTTTCCCTGTACGAGGGAATCAAGGGGGGGGGGGTCATGTGACCTAGGGTATAAATAAGTAGGACTTGTGGTCACACTCATTTAGCTAGCTCTCTGAGATATACGAATGTATTACAATTTAGTTACACCTGTATCTTGACTACTATTAACAGTCAACCAACAATTATACTACCGGTGCTCTGTACTGGACAGAAATAACTCGTGATTTATTAGCTGTTATCTAGACAGTACGGAGGGTACTCCGTACAGAGTTGCAACCTGGGCTGAGGATAGATGAGATTGTTTCAAGTACATTAAAACATTAACAAAGATAAGAGTTTATATTACCAGAGCAGCCAAGCCAAACAATCATTATCTGATAAGCTAAGCTTAAATTTAACTTCCAAGGTAATCTACTATAACTACACTTATATTTATTTATATCCATAAACCAGTCACGTCATCCGAGTCCCAAACTCCTTTAGAACCTTTACATCAAACCAGGTATCTTGACATCATTCGTGCGCATCCTGTTGTCGCTATTCCTTCCTATTTGGGATTTCATGCCGTGGGTTGGGTGGGGCGAGCCTCGTTTCTTGGAATCTTGGTGTGCATGCGAGGTAGGCTTGTTTAGATTGCTGGCCCCGGTGGCCGGGTATTGTCCAAATTGGTTTAGGGTTGGGACGGGAGTGGGGTTGGCGAGAATGGTAAGATAGGTTGGGGTTGGACTTGGTTAGGGGGGATTGGGGAATGACGAAGTGATGGATGGTTGGGGTATATTGGGTAGGAGAGAAAGGTGTTGGAAATCATATCTGATGGATTTGATATGGTGAGTTTAGAATTCATGGAGCAGAAAACTTTTCATGAGGATATAATATTTCATGAGACTTGGAAGAGGTTTGATAGATGAATTTTTCATTCATTCAGATGCCACATATAAACAAAGGCGAAGTATCTACAGTCGTATTCAACAAGAAAGCGAGCAAGTGCTCATAATAATATATACAGTAACGAATGGAAGTCAATCATCTCGTCAAGACGATGATATGATTTAACAAGAAGCTCCAGCAGGAACGTTCATACAATTGGCACGAGCCTCCTTTCCACCAGTAACAGCGACACCAGTCCAAGTCCAGCCAGAGCAAGAACCCTTTCCACAGAGAATGTGGACGTTCTTCCCCTTGGCACCGACTGTTCCCTTGACGTTCTGGATGGTAAGACCAGTGATTGGAACACCGGTAGTTGGCGTTCCGGTTGGTGAACCGTTCTTGTAGTCTTGTTGGATGACGATACCGTACTTGTTGATGTTTTGGAGAGTGATGTCTTTGTAGGTAACTCCCTTGACTGCTCCTGTGGCGTCGAAGACGGTCTTGATTCGCACTCCGTTGTCGGAATCTTTGATGGTGGAGGAGGTGATTCTGACGTTGCTGACGGTGTTGTCCTTTCGGCCTCCGACTGATCCGATGGAGAGACCGTGACCTCCTGAGCAAGTACCTCCAGTGAAAGTGATGTCCTGATTTATGTTAGTGTTGTCAGAAGTATTCGGATTAGTGTACTTACAGTTCCACTGTTGATAGCAAGACAATCATCTTGGTTGACGATGTTTGCTCCTGAGATGGTAACACCAGTTGAGGATCCAACATCGAAAGCATCTGTGTTGTGTCCTCCCTTGGTATCTCCAAGCTTGTTGTCCATAGAGATACCCTTGACTTGGAGTGCCTCAACTCCGTTGATAGACATCAATTGAACTGGGGAATCTTTGAATGAAAGGTTCTGAATGATGGAGTTCTTGAGAGAGTGTGCGTAGAAGAATTTGGGCTTGGTCTTTCCTCCATTGGTTCCCTTTGTATCCCACCATCTTTGTCCATTGCCATCGATCAAGTGTCCAGCGGCACCAGAAACTGTGATTGCAGTTCCAGACACTGAGATCAATGGACCGGACCATTCCTCGTAACCGAATGTTGTTTTTCCTTCGAAAATAACCTATTCCTGTTAGTCTTGTGCCATGGAAAGTATAGGTCAAGAGAGGATTGACGAACCTGGGTACCGCTGTTGAGCTTGGTTAAGTCGAGAGTTTGACCAGCTGGGACAGCAATATCCTTAAGGGTAATAGTTGCGCAAGAGGCCTTGTTCTTCTTTGCTTCAGCTGCTCCATTGGCACCAGAGAAAGTACATGTTGCTCTGTTGACGAGCTCGGTTGGAGCTGCGGAAACAAATGCAGCAGAGACAGCTACTAAGCTGAGAAGAGTGGAAGTTTGAACCATGATGAAGATATTGCAGACTACCCGAGGTAAAGAATGTATGAGTGAGAAGGTGAGTGAATGAATATGGGTGGAGGGAAAAGAAACTATTGAAGGAGGATGCAAAGTCCCTTATATAGTTACGCCTCCACTTGAGAGCAATCCAACAAGCATTAATGTTCCCTCTGAATTGACGCAATACTCGAGTAGTTACACCGCCGCCCCTCTCATCTATCTTCCGGCTAACCAAAGAAAGTCCCCTGTTGATCCTCGGGCTCTGTTGGCTCTAGAAGCAGAAGGACTGAAGGGGGAGATGAACATCGTGACAAAGTCAACAACGGCAGCCACAAATCGATCGGTACCTGCCTCTGGAAATGATCCAGTTGGGTAATTTGCATCCACTTGGATGGCCTTTAGTGGCCAGCTCTGATATCCTGGAAGGATTCGAGGTTCAGATATAGTGGGTGAAGGTCCACCCACAAGAATAGGAATGCTGTGAGTGGAGGAAATCGGGCCCATAAACAAACGATCAACCCACCCCACCGAAGCCCCCGCAGAAATCATCTTGGCGGCATAAGCTCCATACTGATCGTAGGTGTCCATTACCGTCGTTCTGGATAACTCCATCATGGTCACATAAATCGATCGAGCTTTTAGACGAGTCATGAATCCTCTGATTTCGATAATCGAGCTGTTTTTTGATCAGTTTTTGCTCGTTAGATTTTCGGCAATGTTGTTGAAAGGTGACCACGAGTTGGTTCTAACAAGTATGTTGGTTATTTCATGATTTACCTTGCAGTAAGCTTACCTCGAGCTTACTCAATTGTCATACCCTGAACCTCGCACTCGGTACCTGTCCCGGATCATCACGACCGCGCACCACCAACGTCACAATGTCTGAAACAAGAAGCAGTTGCGCTTTAAATTGCGCCTGACAGCTCATGACAGCTCAACTTCCCTGGTAAATAATAATTAAACGTGGTGTTGTGATTCAGCCTCCTGTTTGCTCAGATCACTCTCCGCCCACGCAAGAGAGTTTCGCCACAGAGTTTCATCATTTTCCGAGGGGAACTACTCCGATTAGAGTTATGACAAGCTCTGGTGGCTGAACGTCTCCTGAGTCTTGGACTCTTGGGGAATGTTTCGTACCTTCGTATATATGAACTGCACTTTCTTTTACTTTTGATCGCCACCTCCTCTGGGGTTACAAGGTTGAATAATACATATGATGGGGTGAAAGATTGCGATCATGGAATTGTACCACCCCACATTTACGTAGACCGGGTCGGTATTTGAAATGATTTTGGTTGGTTTCTTTGATCTTGTTTCTAATATATCTCCAACCCGTTTCTGTTGGCTTCCCTCCCTCTATTTACCGGGAGAGTATATTTTACTTTCCAAGTTTCCACGAGTGAGCATCGATTTGCCTCTTCGGGAGTTGGTTGCATCAGTCAGGATCTATTCAAATCACCGTTTGTTTGAGTACGTCGCGACCAAGAATTATCTCAAGTGTTTGGTTCCCACAGCACCTTGCGGCACTACTGCAATAATTCTTTTCCAGTCACAACCGCAGGAGCCGCCAACCAACATAATTATTCGAAAACCAGTTGTGTATGGTAAGAACCCCCTCATTCAAGAGGGACTACTGTCGAAAATAGATGCACGTAGACCCGATAATTGCCCAACCACCAAGTGGCCACTGCCCAGAAATCCATTCGCTTCTTCTTCGGGTAAGTAGGCCTTGTTGTCTGCGGGTACTCCCTCCTGAACTTAATCCAGACTCACATGGTCTTTCTACGAGTCGATGTTTGGTTTCCCCTCGTCAGCCTCACGAAAATACGTTACTTGTATCTGCTGCATTAGCCGGTTGTGTAAATGGTTTTGTAGGATCAATCAGCCTCCCCGTGGACAAGACACAAAACAGAAAACCCTTTTCTATTAGCGGAACTTGATCTAATACTCTATTATTCTATGTATTTGGAATAATTAAAACAATTGACTGAAAAATATAGGATGACTAAAGTTAATAGTTATTGAGCTCAATTGTTTCAGATAAACAAAAATTTCAAATTAACTTACGCGAATATACAGGAGAAAATCTCCGCGACTGTTCATGTCCAATGGAAGCGGATGTTGTAACCGCATAATGACTTATGCTTAATGATTTGAGGGTGTTTCGACAAGAAATGATTGATTTTTACTGAATTCCATGTTTTGTCGGTACTCTTATTAAGCCGCATATCTTGGTTGAATAAAACCCCACTCGCAGAATATTGTTCAAGGTCTCTGTCGGCATCTAGTAGACTACGGTGTTCACTTTGGTATCAATCTTGGGAACTAATCGAGTGATATTGTGCTACCCGAAAACTTTTGCTGATCCCCCAATCACATCTCAAAAAACCATTCCAAAAATTTCATGAAATGATCAATGGAAACTCGATCTCAATAGTCTCCTGACTCGTCAGACAACACACTCGTTAAGCGCCCAAAGTCCCCCACAAAAATAGCTCCCCATTAGAACCAAAAGAGGACGTGGTCTATTAAAAGCCTTTTGAAATGGGGATTTGGGCATGAAATAAAACTCCCCAACCAACCTGATGCCACCCAATCCTTCCAACCCGTGATTGGAAAAAGGAAAAGGAGAGACTAGAACTGGAACATTCTCCGATTATCTCTAATTCGACGACCAGCGGCCATCTGTTGTCCCGAAGCAGAACCGTTGAGAAATGTCAAGTCAATATTCTTACAGTCCGACGAGCCGCACTTTTGGTATAGCGAGAGTAGTCCAGCGTTACCGCACACCTGACTGGGATTCCCAGCACATGGCTGTGAACAGTCACGAAGGAGCCCAGGAACGGGCTTACGATCCTCGGCAACATCTCCAGGATGACCGCAGAAGCATTGTTTTCCATATTCCACTAGGACGGGTTAGTAAATGTCTGAGAAGAAAATGAGAATGACTTACCACCGGCAAGATCGAAGCCTTTCTTGACGCAGAAATCGATACAATAATCGATTGTCATATTATCACTATCGTCTTTAGCACCTTGCAGAGTTCGGGGTTGCCCTCCGGGATCCCTCGCACAGCCAATATAAGCAAACTTCTTAGAGCCAGTAAAGTCGGTGAATGGGTAACGTGGTTGTCCGATTGTAGTTGGAGCACCGCAACCATCTTGAGGTTTTGCTGGTTCGGGGCCTGACTGGATTGGATTGCATCCTGGGAGCTTGTCTAAAGTCCCCGAAGTTTGCTCATCAACAGAAGGTGGGACTTGGCAAGATCGAGCGACTTCGTTAGTGACAAAGGAGAAGTGTTTGCACTCCTCGATAACACCCGACTTAGCATCGCAGTCGTTGATGGCTTTCTGTAGAACTCCTTCCTTCCAACCGTTGACAAAATCACCGTGGAAGCCATAACCTGTTGGATCACCTTGGGAAAGAACGAAAGGCTGTTGTTTTCCACTCCATTCAAAGTTTGGTGCGTTGAAGACGATTTCGTAGAAAATAGAAATCAATCTCTTTGGGTGCGAGGCAGGGCAGGCTCCCACAGTTACGCCACTTGGATAGGCAACGTGAGACTTGTGATCTGGAGAATCTACGCTCTTTCCGTCCCAGCAAGATGGGAAGAAAACCTGATTTTGTCAACTTATCTGGCGTTTCGGATAGGGTTTGGCATTTACTTACTTGGGCGCGAAGTCCGTCAGGACATTTAATATCTGGCATTCCACCAGTTTCTGGAGTTTTAGTACCTAGACATGCCCAGGAAACTGCTTTTTGCTCAAGAGAGCTTTCGTTGTAGCTTCTAAGATTTGGGTCTCCAGCAAGCATGCGAAACTCATTTGGGAAGGCAACCATATTCGGATAATCTTGGTCGTCTGGGTCAATTCGTTGTCTATAACTCTTATTAGTAGATGTAAAGGAGTAGCAGTTGCATGTTTTCCTTACAAATAGTACACGGTCATGCTATAGGAAAAGTCATAGTCAGCATCGTCAATTTCAGCGTTTTTCAAAAATTTCAAAAGAGAAAATTTGGGAGACAAATCCATCTTAGGAGTGAATCGTTTTCTACCCCTCGATGACCCGAAATATGGGGTAAGGGGGGACTGGGGGATACGTGGTAGACTTACCCTCCAGTCTGAGTAACCTCAGTGAATTTCCCATCGGGTCCTTTGAAGTAGAGATTCTAGAAGGAGTGACTAGTCAGCATTCATGACTATGAAGTAAGAAAGAAGTTGTGGAAGTGAGTGAGCAACAAGAGATACGGAATTTGCCGAGAACTTACAGGAACCCAGTAGTTTGACATATCTTCCTTGACAGTGCACGAAGAGCAAGTAGATCGCTGAGTAGCGGCGAAGTCCATCTGGAATCCGAAGCCATTCCCGCCCATGATTGTATGGGCGTGGCCAGAGACCTTGAAGGAGGTTAGCTAGCTGTTCGAGTCATGAAAAGTGATAGAAAAAGGTACCTGTCCAGGATTGAAAATGGGATCTGCTCGTTGAATAACGATGGGAGCAGCACAAGGAAGTCGGAAGAAGGCCGAGGCCTGACTTGCCACAGCAAGTAAACCCAGAGTGGGCTTTAGAATCGAGGGGAGACGCATTCTCGCGAGGGAGCTATGAAGATTGCCACAGCGCAGCTGGGATAAGTAGTAGTTTCCGAGCGAGATATTTTCTGGTGTTGAGATGGAAGAAGATGTGGGGTAAAGAAGTAGGGGCTGATGGTGGAAGTTTGCTAATAAATGTGGAAGTTTGCTAATAAATGTGGAAGGTAGAAGGAGATGAAGCAAATTTTATAGCCCGCTTGAAGTTGCCGCCACAATATGTGAATAACTTAAACCATGACTACAAACCCAATCAACACCAAGCAGTTGTAGCAAGACACGTGTAGGATTAACATTCACGCAGAAAATGTTCGAAATGAAATATCTTTTTTCATTTCCACCGTGTGGTGAATATATGAAAAACATTGTTCGCGTGAGAAATGAGAAGAAATAGCCGAGTCACTCTCCTAATGTCTCAATCAAATTTCTTGCCTCCAAAATTTTTGTAATCACTTTGAAGTGAATTTGAGTGTTCGACAGTGGAGTGGCATCGAGGTCGATTCAGATCAACAAAAAAAAGAGCCCAATTCTCAATGAGCTAGTCACCATTAGGATGCATTATATCGGTAAAACAGCCACCGACATGATTTTGGTAAATGCTATCATCGGCGGAGGAGCCCATCCTGTGGTCATCAGGTTCCAAGCCCAAGCCTATAAGAGTTCGTTGCCGAAAGCACTCATATTCATCCATAATTCGAATTTCCTGGTATCAAAAAATGAAAGATGGTTGTTACAGAACCTGATGTCATTTCTGTAACTTAACGGAGGACAGCCATGAACTTCCGCAGGGTGTTCATGGTAGCGCCTAAGAATATCGAAATGACGAGACTTGAGTGATCATGTACGAGTGCTACGTAGATAAAAGAGGGCATCGTCAGAGCGTCGGTGTAAGTAAACATCTTCGAGCCTTGTTTGTGCGACAAAGCTCAGTGGAGCTGCCTCATGTGAATGTAGGTAGTCATAATTAAGACCGTGAATTAGAATAGTTACATAATCAATTTGACCTTCTAACATTTCTCTCCATGCTCTCTGTTTTCATGGTTTCTGGGGCATTTAAGCTCAAGGAGATCTCGGCTTCTTCGTAGTCTCATTTATTGATTAGACCTACTTTAGATAACCGGAAAGTCTTGTAGTTGTCGGTATATATACCTGAATGTTACTTGGTTCTATTATTTTAATCAGAACCGTGGTTCATTTTACGATGTTAAAACTAAATTTTAAAAGAGAAAACTTAACTATTGCCAACACTTTCAATGAGTGGCAGAGAAACACAATACTCTGCGACTTGCAAATATAATTAGAAGAGGCTAAGTTAACCATAAAGGTACAGAAAGGTTAAACTTCGAGGGGTCAAAACTTCGTGGGAAGACCACGCGAGTTAGAAGATTAATGGCAGGATACCCTTGAAGCTTGCGGGGGGATTTGCTGCCAAGAATTTCTTTCACTAGAGCGTACTCAGCTGTAGATGACAAAGGAATATTGTACCCTTTCTATTATTTGAAGGTGAAATAGGCTGAAGAAAGCATATGCCTTCCTACGCCCCTTCATTAATAGTCCGGTAATCTTACGAAACTTCCAGCATTAGTTTTGAGATTTTTACCTTAGCCCAAGGGGACACTGTGATTAATATTTGTTGTTAGTGTCAATAGGCGTGCGGAGTAAGCGGTCTCAATCTATCGCCCATGGTTTGGTTCGCCCCTGAAATAAGCGAAGCGGTCTACCCAGTTGAGTTCCACCTTCAGTCAAGTTTGTCTCTCACAAATATACCTTGCTAGAAACAGCAAGTCTTCTAGATCTCTTGAATGAAGTCCAGAGTGAATGAAATAATAACATAAGTTTCTCATAAAAACATTAAATAATCAAAGATGCTCTCTAACTTGGTGTAGAGACTCCTCATCGAGTTTTGAGAGTGTCCTCGTGCTTCTCTTTTCCAATTCTATCCCAAAATCTGTATCTTGCATGATGGTATCTAGATCTTCTTCAACAACTACATTTCTGGCAGGACTCTTCGGTTTCATACTATCCCCAGTATAACGTTTCGATCTTCTGTTGTTCTGTGATCCCGACGATCCAGAAATTCTGGGGAAGATATGAATGAGAAGCATGCGCAAGGCAGGCATACAGGCGCAAACTATTCCAACATTTATCTCAATAGTGGACCACAAGCCGACATCGAAGTTGTCCCAAGTGGGATTGTCGGAATACGTGAATTTAACTAGGGACCGGAGACGTAGGCAAGACACAACAGTTACACTATTGCTTCATTAGTTGGAGGTCATGGGCAAGAGCTAGGCAGACTTACAATAAACCAACACTAAACATCATAGCAACTCCTATCTTTTTCTTCCAATGTAACTTCAATGTAAAAACTTGATGCATCGGAAGGGCAAGCATCCATATGTCGAGTGCAATGCCAATGCCAGCATTAGCCCAAGTCATCGCATTGACATTGAGACATTTCCCCTTGTGCTGTCCGTCCCAATTCGTCCAGAAAAAACTGATTGGTGAACACTGGAAGATACCGACGAGTATAAAAGAGGTCCCATAGACAAAGACAAACGTTATAGTGGCCCAAATGAGGTACCTCAGTCGACCATGGGGAAATATCTTCCAGTAAAAGAACAGGATGGGCAACTTCATGGTCGCGACATGGGAAAAGTACATGAGCTCCATGATGTAAAATATGCGTATAAATTCAGTGATCTGATCGGCTGGAACTGTCCAGACATCCTTTCCGATTCCGTTTTGTGGTAGATAATGACTGCCCAAAACAGAGGTTGGAATTCCCGCAAAAAATGTGAATAAAATAGCGTAGTCATCGTACCAGAGAGGTTGTTCCGCAAGATATTTCGACAAGATCCGAAGGCAGACGACGGCCGCAGATACACAACCCATAGTGATAACTAAAACCCTGAATTCCTGTGTTCTGTCACGTATTGGGACATCGCAAAGCACAGTGGATGAATTTTTGAGTTCTTAGAGAGACTTAGAATTGGTTCAGAGCTCGTCTTCCATCGGAGAAACTTACGAAGGCCTTCTATAATAGAGCAGCTCGTCAAAGCACATGCTGCTATTTCAGCTTGCAGTGGGGCGTTTGTGCATAGGCATGTTGCGTTTGAAATCGGGCAATCAGAAGCTCGAATTTTGATTATTGAACAATTTCGCTAAGAGCAAAAGGCATTAGTATCGTGGTCACCATATAAATCCCACATCTATGTAACGTACCGCGCATGGTGATAGAGAGTCTAGTGGATTCGAAGTATTGACTTGAGCTAGTACACCTGTGAACAAGGCGAGGGTAAATAACAAGAGAAGGTTTCTCATTATTAAAAAGAATCTGTTGAGCAAAAAAAATTATATTGTGAGAGGTTGGCAGAGCATGTTATTCTTAAGCTCAATAGCTGAGGTAGCATTTCGCTGCGGTCATCAAGTGGACATCACTTCAGCTTATACTTCGAAGTACGCACCACATCAATTTGTTATGCTTCGAGCCCTGGTTCCTAGTAAGCTTTCAAAACCGGGTTAGTCTAGGTTGTTTACTCGAGTACCGGGGAAAACGCCCACTGCCAAACAAGATTTTCGCTAGGATACCCTCTCGGGGTCATGCCCTGTGGAATCCATTCCGTACCGATCGCTACAGTCCAAAGTGTCGTAGGGGTAGAGTTAATGTCCGCGGGAATCAATGCCGTGAATGTCATTAAAAGGCCCCTACTTGATGATGAGCCTCTTTAAATCTATTTTTGTTTCTACTCTTCTTTTGACGTAAAGGGTCTGGACTCTGGATAGCTCGCGACTCCACCCTCCCTGTAAACGAGATAATATTATAGGCAAGGTAAACCTCCTCAAAATAATGATCTTCTCTAATTGAACTGCCCTATTTCGTGTGAGCCTATAGCCGAGGTGACAGGAGAGGGGGTCGAGAGGGGGGTGGAGGAACTCGAGCTCTCCGGACCCTTTAATTCGAGTTCTGACGTATTCTAAAAGGAGGCTAAAAATGTGTAGCAATAGTAGCTCCAAGGGGGGCAAGTGTAGCCAAGGGTAAGAGTCTAGCTCTACGACGCGCTTTGGACCGTGGGCAGTGTGAAAAGCTTTACCGGTATGATATTTCGCATCATCGGAGGCTGTTTTCAAGGGCCTTCATGTTCAAATCAGAATATTCTCGATTTGATTCAAAAACAGGTCCCACATACTCTGATTGAATCGGACTCAGAATTGATTCACTTTGAGCCCCTGCAAGGAGCTATCGGACCCATCTTCGGGGAATTAACATAGCCTAGCGGGAACCTCCACTTGCACTACGTAACCTTGAAAAGCCCCATAAGGAGAGCAGAACAAGAAAAGATGAGGACAACTGCTTGGAAACTTTCATGAGCTTCGTCTTCCGAGTGGACCGAGTCCGATCAGATTAAGCGATCTGTTTACCGGTAGCGCTGCCGTCTTGGAGTTTTTGTTCGGAAATACCCGCTCGGGACATTGAAAGGAAGTGGAACGACAGCAAGAACTCGTCTAGTAGCAAGTCAAAGATATATCTCTCAAACAATCCCCATCGCGACAGGATCGAATACCTTCAGCAAATACCCGGTTCGGAGCCTCAGAATCGGAGGCGGAAGGCTCGTCCAAACTGAAATCCTTGACACGGTCTCTTGGGGCGATTTCAACGATGAAAATTAGCAGAGCTTTCAAGTTTTATCTGCAATAGTGCGGGGCAAGAATCACACCTTTATCAAGCTCGAATTTCTGTCAAGCTGACTTGCGAATAGAATCCATGTTTGAGTAACCTCATTCGTCTCTCACTTGTACCAGGCCGCCAGGCGGCAGAAAGCATCGATTAAACCCGAACACTCGAAGAAGAAAGTTTTGCAAAACTTTGAAGATACGGTTCATAATTAATTAACAGTCTGCGATCCACTTGGAAAATAATAAGTTTTACTTCGATAGGGGGTTCTGATCGAGTGTCGAAAACCATGTCTTCAGGATCGCAGCTCTTTTTCCGATTCTGACGGAAAATCGACAAGATGTACGGACCAATACCGTGCCAATCATACCCATCACGGCGACGCTGATTGAGTTAACACAACCTTACGGCGGTCTCTTTCCGTTGTGGCCAAGAGCATGAGCGTATTGTATGCTGAGTAAAGAGGGGAGAACCTGGCCGGCTCACCGTGGACACCAAGATGAATAATGACTGGCCCTCTCATTTTGACAATTTCTAGGGAAAACAAATGGTTTTCCAGAATAATCAAATTGACTATGGGGATGGGAATGCTCTATGACTCGCAGAATTCCGCTCGCCAAGTTGAATTGACTTGGAAAGACGCGACCAAAAGCTTCATACACCGCCTTACAGATTAATTTCTGCCATCTTCGGACTTAGGAGTCCGGGCTTAGTAGCAACACTATCTACAGAAGTCATTCAAACTCCCCCCAGGAATTCAACCGCGGTACAACAGTAGTAGCCATCCTCTTCTGGAATTTGAAGCTCTTACGAAAGTACAATTTACAGAATGTCACGGGATATGTCACCTGACCAGCCTTCCTAAACTCAACCACCAGCCTTGATATGATGTGTTCTCGGTTACTTTAGATCGTCACTTGTGCACACAGAAAATATTGGCAATCAGGTATGTAAGAAGCTACGATTCAGTTGCCTAATTCGTGATGGTTCTCACACAAAGCCGCTGATTTCTCTTCCGACAGTTCCTCGTATTCCTTGTTACACGGCACGGTTGATCTGCATGTATTAAGCTTATAACGACGTTGTATCGAGGCACAAGTAGCCGAGCATATTCTTGGCTCTCGCGATCCTCAAATGTACCATTTTTCTCGTGCTTTCATTGGTATGTTTCTCGTATTCTTCAAGTGATGGTTGCTTATTGAGGCGTTTCTGACATCTCGTGAAAATACGCTTAGATAGGATTAACCGATGCATCTTGTATATTGCAAATTACCAACATATAAAGACCGACCTGCAATCCTTCAATCCTTCCATCAAATCATTCTTAATTCCTTCATGTCAACACTCCTTATCACTCTCACCTCTGCCCCCTAAATAATAAATTATTCATTAAAAATGCTCTCTTCAACTATTATCGCTCTCTTTGCCGTCAGCATCAGTGCATCCCCAGCCATTAACACCAAAACCACCCGCAATGACCTCCAACCGTGGCAAATCACAACCCTCTACACCCATTCTCCCTCCGGCCGTCCAGGAAACGATCCACATTTAACCCTCAATGTCACAATAAGTGACCCAAACACTCTTCCCGTCGCCCAAACACCAACCGGAACAGCAGTCTTCCCACCCAGTACCGCAAACTGCAGCGCACAATGGCTGACCAGAGACGACGTACCTCTTGGGGTAGAACTTCCATGCACCCCAATTGATTACGGGCATTGGACGATGAAAGTATTGCCTGGTGATGGAGAGACAGGAACTGGTACGACAACAAATTTTGGATTGGAGTTTAAGCTGGTGGATAAAGTCACGGTGATTGGGACAGTTTACACGAGAACTTTCACGGGCGTGGGACAATTTAAGGTTGGTGATAACCTCAGTGGAACTTGTGGTGGGTCGGGTGTTTGCAACTGGGGACTCACTACGAGACCTTATTTGATGGCTCAGACTGAGCAGTCTTAGTTGGGTGGCAAGGAACTGCATTGGCAAGGAAAGGTACGAAGGGTTTTGTTTTAATGGGCAAAATCAAAAGCAAGGGGAGTCAAAAAAAAGAAAGGCTGAGCGCTTGTGTTCAAAGTAGATATTTCGGAACATGGCGCTGCTCTTTTATCGCATTCGGACTAGAACGGAACGGCTATAATTAAATTAGTGATTGGCTTTGACCAATACATCTCTAGCAGTTCAAGTAGTTAACAACGCTTGTAGAAGAATCTATGTATCCAAAATTGAGACCAGTTTTCTTCTGATGGAAAAACACCCAAGACGAATGGAAATCACATTTTGCCTAGCTAGAAAAACATACACAGGTAATCTTTCTTAAACAGTACCAAGATATGGTATCTTTAGTTATAACCAGTTGATGTACTGAAGGAATAGACAAATTGTAACGAGGTTAGTCCTTCGACGCCCTGAAAATCGACATCTCTTCCCCTATACTCGGCTAGTATTAAATCAGTGCTTTCCCGCCTGATTGGGGAGGCTGTGATGTGAAAATTGATTCTTCTTTATACTTTTCTAGCCCCCATCCTTTATCTACTTTCCTCTAAGAAGATTAAGAGACTCATTACTCTATAGACTTTAAAGTGCCAAGTAAGAAATCTGGTCGTAGACGAAGAAAACGACGATTCCATATAAACCTCTTGTATAAATCGAATTGTGAAGATTTCTCATAGCTAAATATTGCAAAGGACAGCGTTGTTTATTCGTATCAAGTAAGCAAATAGATATCATGGCAGTTTGTAATACCGTATTAATTGGATTATAAGATATCATTTGTGAATAAGATAACCGGTTATATAAGAGAAGGTTCTGACTTGTCTAAATATTATTATCTTATAACTTTAACCAATTAGAGAGCTAGGAGCTAGGATCAAAACTACCTAATTTATATTAGTTTTCAATCACTTATTTCAACCCCGCCACATACTCTAAATTCTTTACAATTGAAGGACTATACTATTAAAGGTTTGTTTTTAAGTTACTATATTAGAAACTTATATGGAAATTTAATAAAAATTAAAGCTATTCTTATATTACCCTGTATATTTACCCCGCTATCTTTTAACCTTAATCTATATCTACATCTATATACTCGAGGAGTCCTTGTTGTCAGGTGACTGCCTCAGGTTTCCATTCACTTAGGAGTCGTCTGAGTCATTAGGGCTAGGGCTCACTTATGAGTCACACTTGCATGGTAGCAATGCGGGGATAGCTAGGGCTAGGGTTCAAATAGTCCCTGAGTTAGTAGTACGTAGCTTAGAGCTCTACCTCAATCGACACTCATTCCTGCCACTTTGATACTCTGGCTGTTCCACTGATAATACGTACCTAGCAATAGGTCTCGGACGAAGAAGTCGATAGACAGTACGCGGAGCTGCGCGGAGCTGGAGCGCGAACAGTTGTATCCAGAACATCCAGAACTTCCCCCACTTCCGCCATCTGGTTCGGGATTTGGTGGCATCAGTACGTCGATTGACCCAGACGATTCGGGCGACGACGATAATTCAGACAGCGACGGAAGCGGGAATAGCGATCCTCCACCATCGTCACCTTCGGGTCCAATAGAGATACCGAATCCTGCCATGTCGGTTCAGGGTATTAATGTGGGCTTTGCCTTTAGCGACAAGGCGAAGCTCAAGGGTGAAGAAGGTTATCAACAATGGAAAACCTCTCTCGAGTGTTTATTAGTACAGTTGAATATCGAAGAGGTGATTGATCCTGCTTACGTTATTCCAAAGGAGGTTCCAAAGATTCGTCAGCCTGGGGAAACATACTCGGATGCTGAGACCAAGAGTTGGCTGGAATTCAAGATCGCGAATGCGACGGCAATTCGAGCTATTCAGACGAACTGTGTTGGCGATGCTTTTCATGTTATCCAGGGATATACTAATGCGCGAGAAGCCTGGCAGGCTCTGGCATCTAGATATCAGGGTTCTGGAGACGCAACACTGTATAATCTTGTCAACGAATGGCAGACGAATACGTATAAGAAACACAATGACTTATCGAAGTTCTTGAATGAGTTTAACGGCTTGTATCGGCAGATCACCTCGATGGGATACAAGTTTGATGAGCGTGCTCAATTTATCACCTTCTATGGTGGTCTCAAGAACACCTTTCCGTTTTGGGTAAATGTCAAACAGACTATTCAATTTCAAGCCGAGACCAATAAACACCTCACTGCTCCGACCATGGAAGAACTTCAAAAGGATCTTCTTGACGAAGTTCGTCAGAAGAGCACAATTGGTACCATGTATTCTGGAAAGGTCACTACACCACAAGGATCAAGAAGCCATGGTGGAGGTGGTGGTAATAATAAGAATAAGAACAAAAAGGGAAGTAAGGACAAGAATAAGGTCACACTTGCCTGGTAGCAATGCGGGGCTAGCTAGAGCTAGGGTTTAAATAGTCCCTGAGTTAGTACGCAGCTTAGAACTCTACCGCAATCGACAGTCATATCCTGCCACTTTGATACTCTGGCTGTTCCACTGATAACACGTACCTAGCAATAGTCCTCCTCGTTACATTCTCTATATAAAATGTACTTAATCGTAGACATAGAATAGGCTCGAAAACTTAAGAGTTTAGATGTGGTTAGGGGTAAAACATATAGATTAGGAGGTTGGTTAACCCAGCCACCCTAAAATAGTGGGGCAAAATATTTTATAAGATATTTATTTTTTAATAAGATAAGGTTACTAATGGCCTCTAGACTTACTTTTTGGCTATAGAATGTTATCTTATAATCTAATTAGTACGGTAAGTATTCTTTTCTTTTTTTATACCTCCTGTCATAACTAAAGGGGGTGGACAGCTAAAATTTGCCCTTGTTACGATCATATGTGACCAAAGTCTATAATGCCCAAATCATTGTCTCTGATTCGCTGATTTCGCTAAAAAATCGGGGCCGAATGGCACTATCAACGAGGCAGGGGTTCGCTGGAGCATGTCCACCCCCTTTATCTGCTGGAAAAGATATTTGAGATTTGAAATAATTTATTTGAAGAACCATTTTTATGACTTTAAGTTTGTTGTGTTATGACACTTCCAACACAAGTTACTACCTACATATAGAAGAGCGTAATACAAAATAGTATAACGATGAAGCTTAGCTGCAAGTTGTCTGTTAATCGGAACGGGTTAAAAAAGTTTTTCAATTTTTTTTGTTCCATTTATTCTTTTATAACTATCTTCCTAGAGCCCCTGCAAGACACCTCAAATTATCCAATAGTCCACTTCAAACTACTCTAATCAGAGCGCTACTCATAGTACCCCGATGTAGAACAGAGTAGCGTGGAGTCTATCATCATTACTTCGTTTATTGTCCTTTCACCTTACGCTTCAAATCACAGACTCTGAAGTCGCCTGATCCATGGCCAGTTAGTCGATTCTCAGCAATATGCGTCATGACACCACAAAGAACCCTTGGATCGTTCTTGAGGTAAACGACTCTAGCAGGAGTGGTTGTGTCTCTCTCCTTGTTCTTGTCGAACGGAATACCATTCTTGGCAACTGGGAATTCCAACAACTCTGGGTTCTTCATGTTGCATCTTGGATCGCCGCCGATGAATCTAAGTTGGGTTCCTGAGCTTCCTCCATCCCCTTGCTTTCCGTAGAACTGGTGTGGGAATCTGAAGAACCAAGTTAGATTTTGTTTTGGTGGTTATGGTCAAAGTATTTGGTCTTACGAGGATGTTCCTGCTACTGTTCCTCCGGTCACCACGGCTGTTCTTGCCCAAGGTTGCGTGATAACGAACTTTCCGGAACTGTTCACGCAGACATATTCCCTGCTGTTGTCCTGCTTCTTCTTCTTCTTTGGTTTCAGGAGTTTCTTGAGGATTTTGGATTGGCCGTCATCTTTTGAATCTTTCGGAAAGTCGACGTCTCCATCTTTCCCTCCCTTGCCGCCGCCTTTCTTTGGCTCGGGAGCGGGAACTGCAATCTATTGTGGGTTAGTTGATTATGTCTAAAAACAGAGAAGAGAGTTTGGAAAAACCTACGGCAGAAACCACCATGAGGAGAATAACCATCAAGTTGTTGAAGAGCATTTTGATGATTGTATTGACTTGAAATAAGTGAATAGATTGAAGCGAGTTGAAGTTTACAAATGACTGAAAAGATAAGTGCAAAATAGACTAGTTGTCTTGAAGAAGTGGATTGAAAAATTAAAATGTATCAAATTGAATGAATGTAATCGATTAAACGAAGAAAGTCGAAAAATCGGGCGAAAAGAAGCGAAAAAAGAGTGTGGTAAACCGAAAAGGTGGTTGAGAAGAAAAGGGACATTGTTGAGGAAGAGTCCTTCCTCTTATAACCTAGGACTTGCACATCACGCCAACCTTTCAATCGGTAGTAAGAAGTTTTCCTGGAGTGATTGTCAGATTCTAGCAAGGGCTTTGCAATGGAGAACCTCCGTATCTTCTTGCCTGATACATTCCCGTGTTGCAGATCAGAGATGCAATTGGTTAAATTCGGCATAGCTTGCACTAAATAAAGAAACTGCCCCATAAAGATGTGAATGTGGATATTATTTTGGAGCAACTTGTCAACCTTATCTCACGATCCTAGTTGTTCTTCAATCGCTTTGGCCCGTGCAGCCGTGCTTGGTCCCTTAAATAGGATCCACAATAGAACAGAACCATCTTCTCGAAATCCGAGGCTTCTGTTAAGTCCGGAATCAGAATGTTCCATAATGATACATATAGAAAGCATAATATTTTCTTATTACGAAGTAGTGATTAGGCCATTAAATTATCAGTATAGGCTTCTACTATACGGAGTACATATTACATTTTGCCTTGCGCACCTCTGACCTGTGTAATAACAGAAGTCCCCTAATAGTGAACCCCCTCATTATACGATAGATCTTCTTCCCTTCAATCTTCCCAATGCCTTGAGTATCGTAAAGCAGCGCCAAAGAACTGCAGTCTGCAGGTAAATTTAGTTAGAATACATAAAGTGTACACTGTAGAAATTATTTCGAAGAAAAATAGAACCACAACAATGCATGCCAGTCGGACTTCGGCGACCAAATCCGCACTTCTGATTCGTCAAAAAGTCTTGATTCTCCACTTACACCAGTGGTTCGATGCGGTTCTTGGCCCTGGCACGTCCGAAAATCCAAGGGAATTGTCGGACCTTATTTCTTGCATAGACTTTTCGGACTTCTCACATTTCCAGCCTCTATTTTTTTCTGCTTGTCCATGTTGTGAGAACGCATCGGCACTAAAATCGACTCCTCCATTTCTGAGCAGGTGTTGTGCACGAACGTGCGTGGACTCGCTTAGCCTTAAAATCTTAAATTTACTTCAGTTGACGAGATGCGGGGTCTACGGACGTGAAGATTGATGATATGCACTCTAAATATAGTTATGATAGGGCTGGACTTTTCAAAGCGAATATTCACTTCGGCAGACCGATGCCACCATGGTTCCTTGCCTCATTCCTCCATCGAACTTCCCAGATCTTCAGGCAAAATATAGAGTCTTACCTCCGACAAGGAACCAAAAATGAAATGCTGAGTCTTGATCAACAGAAATAGATTTGTGGTAAGAAATCCGCCGAGGCTTTTATATCGCGTATGGAATTACCAGCAAAACACCAGCAAAACCTTCAAAATGGTACAATTCCGCGACCTAGTCACTGCAGACTCCAACTGGCCCGCACCAAAAGAAATCCACAGCATCATTATAGATCTCATAAACACCACAAAAACACCCTCCGAGTTAGCCCGGAAAATCCATCAGGTAATCATCACAGACACCCAAGAATCATACCTCTCCTACACCTCAGTCCCTAAGCCAACAGCTTCACAACTCAAAGATGGTTCCATCAAATACCCAGCGCCACGTGATCTACTTCATTTCCTATTTCGATGCATAGGCGTGGCTGCTATGGAGATATGTCCGACTGACAAAGGACAAGAATATCTAGTCGGGATTCTAGAGGAACTGACGAAGATGCCGAAGACTAAACTGCCTGATGCAACCGGCGGGGAGCTTGGGGAGGTGGAGATATATGATATCACGCCGGAGAATAAGTATGCTGGATTTTCGCAGTGGCTTTGGGAGTTAAATCAAAGTGAGTACTTCCATATACATAATTTTCCACCTTATATCATCTAACTAACCCTATCCCAGATATCTCCCGTCCTCCCAAACGAGACCTGCAAAACGAAAGTAATAACTTCGTTTTCAATGCATATATAAACTACTCCTCTTTCCTCGCCCGCCTCCTAGAATCCGGGGTGTGTGAAGTTACAAACCTCAGTGCTTTAACAACCGGACCCTTCGCCTTGAGCAGCAAATCTTTTAACAGACCTGTCGGTGTAGTAGGAAGGAGTACAGATCCGATTGGAGTTGCGCAAGAATACGAGCCATATATTTGTGCAGCTGCGCAATGGATTTTGTTCGCTCCAAGGGCGCTGAGGGAAATGACAGAGAAGAGGGTTAGGGTTAGACCTATGGAGAAGCTGTTTAGCCCCGAGTTGTGGAATGCTTGGAAGGAGAAATTTCAGGCTGTGGGGAGTGATGAGAGGTTTTCGGAGGAGATAAGGGGGCTTGTGAAGGGAGCTGTTGAGAAGATGGAGGAACAGGAGAGTGTGGTAACCCAAGATTTTGTTGTTGAGAAGTTGGGGTTTGTGAGAGAGGATGATGAAGATGATGAGGATGACGAGGACGAGGATGAATAGAGCGGAGAAAGTTATGAGGAGAAGAGTGATACTGATGGCGATTACAGGAATGAAGACGGGAAGAGCGAAGGGGATACTGAGGGTATGAACGCAAAAAAAGGGAATGGTGATGGTGAAAGCAAGGGTAAGGACATGGAGGAAGATACAACCACAATATATTCGAGCCACGAATTGCTATAACACCTGAGCACCGTTTATCGCGGCGTTAAGCAGCTCGCCTCTTCTCGACTCGTTTTTCTTTGTTTCTTTTATAGATTCATTCAAGTCATGGCTGGGAGAAGGGAATATCATATCAACAACTATATTCGCAAGGAGATCGCTTCTTGTTACCCAATTGCTCCGTCGTTTTCCAAGGATTTCTCCAGGCAGCAAATGTCTTCCATCCGCTTCGAAAAACGACTGGAGACTCGACCGCCACGTACAATGCCGATTTCCCGATTTACGTCGCAACGCGACGACCTTCAAGAACATATCACATCCAGAACGGGAGCGTTTCGGAACGGGTAATTGCACTGAAATTGTGGCTATGCTATGTTTCTTACAGTATCGTACATACAGTAGGGTCTGCCAAACTGCTTACAGTAATGGAATACCTTTCTCGACACATGTAATCCTCCAGCCCGTTCCACAAGCCGCAACAAATACCCGCAATTTAAGCGAAATTTCTACGAATATCAAAATAACACATCCACCACCAAACTGGGAGTAAACCTGTCCGCCTGGCCCAGTCAGTTAGTGGGTGATTACCCATAAGCGCCACATACCACTAACTGTTGCGCAAACGATGAAATTACGAGGGTAGGGGCCCAGCACTGGAGAAAAAAATCAAAAACTCAGTTCGTCTGGTTTTGAACCTGGCTGGAGGTTTTTTTGCAATTTTTTTATTAGGTTTCTAATATTCTTTTCTTTTGGTATTTTGCTCTTTTGGGTAGTGGTAGTGTGATTGGTGAATGCTGGTGCCCTACTTTTTGCTTTCGCGTTAATTGAATTAGTGAATGTGTAGTATGTTTGTACCAATCCCCAAGGACTGATCTAACACGGCTAAGCGGCTTATCCCATTAATGTACGAGTGTGGCTATGCTATGTTTCTTGCAGTATCGGTGTACAGTACGTACAGTAGGGTCTACCAAACTCGTTACAGGAATGTACACCTTTCTCGACACATGTAGTCTTACAGCACGGCTAAGCGGCTTATCCCATTGATGTACGAGTGTGGCTATGCTATGTATGTTACAGTACATACAGTAGTATCTACCAACCCTTTTACAGGGATGGAATACTCCTCTCAACATATGTACAGCACGGCTAAGCGGCTTATTCCAGCCCCATATACAAGATACAAAACGATGGTTGTCTGATAGCCACAACAAACTCTCGCGGGGAACACCTTACTCGAGCCGAATACGTCCGTACCAGATGCTGCTCCCCCAAACTCCATCCCACTGCGGGGTAAGTGGATACTCGTGAGTACTTGGACCACCAGAGCAGGCATTGGGAGATGCCAACACATGCCTACCGGGAAATAGCCGGGATATATCCACTCGACATCGAAGTATCGGAGATTCCAAGTCTTCTTTTTTGTTGAGTTTATGATGTATCATTTACAAGTCTAAAGTACTCCGTATGAATCGTGGGGAAATAATAAACCCTAACATGAAGATTGAGATTGTGTGGAGAAAAGAGGGATACAATAACTCTACGGTTTGTGTTCTCACTCAAGATTTCAAAAGAATTGTCAAGACAAAGGACACATATGGAAACAGGAAGTTGAAATTATAGAGAAGGAACACGATATAAATTGCTCGTAGCATAGCATCTAAGCCACCCTAAACAACCAATTCATCCGTTTCTGCTACCTCTTTTGTATCCGTCCACCAAGCCTCCTTCCCTTCCCCGAGAACATGTTCATTATCTAAACTGTAGCGAGAATTAGCTTCTTTTCATCTCCTCCAACTCATGCCAACTTACTAAAAACAAATCGTCCATTCTCGTTGGCGATTCTCTCAGCGAGGTTCACATCGGCGCCGACAGACTGTCCCTCAGCGTTCAGGAGCTGGGCTCGGAGAATTGGGACGTTGGCACCGCCCTCGACGGAGAAGGACATGCTTTGGATGGAGTTGGAGAAACCTTGACCGGTCCATTCGAAACGGCCTGAATACAGAGTAGTGGTTAGCTTACAATTCATATAGAGGCGACCAAGGAGAGAGAGGAAAGGAAGGGGAAGGGGGACATACCATTGTTGTTTGCAAGACAGGTGTTAAGATCAATCTCGGCATCAACCCATTCACCGGCGCCGTTCTGGAGACGTGCGCGGAGCATGTGGTTGTCGTCGACACGGATGTCTTGGGCGGAGCTGTGGAAAGACATTTTTGGTAGTTGTTTGGGGTTTGTGTTTGGGTTGGGAGGAAGAGTATTCAGATGGATGAGCTTGTTCAGGAATGAAGTTCTGAGTGAGTGATGTTGGATTAGTGTTATATATACCTATTCTCCCCCTTTCTCAGCCCACTCAAAAACCCCACAACAACACATCCTGCATCGATCCAGAATTGTAACCCATACGGTACGAAGTACATACACTCCCTATCCAGTATCGTGGCTATGTCACACCTTAGTCCCAGAAGTGGAGTGAGGACACAGTTGGCAGACGGTGGGCGAGTGGAATGGCATGGTAGCAGTTAAGCGAGTCATTGAGCTAGTGCGAGTTAATTTGTACAACGAGGTTACAGTACTCCTTCCAAGGCTTACTACGCACTAGAACTTTCTGTGAGGTTGTAGAAGGTTCTTGACAGGTACGGAGGAAACTTGGTGTTCGTTCCTGCGAGCCGTTGTGGATGATGTGCTGTATTATGGGGAAGTTTATCCACCTTGTGGATTCTTTGGCGTCTTGGCGAGGTTTGTTTTTGGACCAATGGGTTTTTGGGGATGGGTATTCGGAAGATATTATGGGGAAGAATGTGTACCAATGATGTTTATCTTTGGATTGTGGATCCTCGAGGGTGCGGTGTGATGGAGGGGGTTATGAGGTAAGTCGGTGAGGGGCGTGGTGGGGTAGGCATTGACTTCACTTCATCGAAAGCTTTTGAAGACCGCGGAAAACGCAAAGTACTTGGTTTCGCTTTATTGTGACATATGATTCAACTCTCACCAGTTATTATATTCGAAGTTAATCATCTTCAGTACTGGTAATAATAAGTCCTCCTCGTCCCATCAATAAGATCAATAGCATTCTGCCGACCCAAAGCCTCCATCTCAAATTTTGCCTTGTTAGCATTCACGGCATTTACCGCTTTCCTTCTCGCCGCCTCACTCATGACTGCAACACTACGCTTAAGCTCCTCTGGCGGAGTAGGAGGCCAGATCTCCCGTGGAATATCACCCAATTCTCTCCATACCCCATAGTGTCTTAGGATCATATTCATGCGTTGCCAACCAAGCGGCGTTTCATCAGCAAACAGCTCAATGAAAGTGAGATCTATAAACCCACGCGAAGTAATCATTGGCATCAACCCCTCGGAAATGGGGGGCATTTGGGAAACTGGTGAGATGATGCGGGTTTGTAGTTTGAATTCTATGCCGAAGGATTCGTAGATAGAGCGGAGTTCGTAGTCTGCCAGGTCTTCACCGTTGTATGCTTTTGGGAGTGCTACACAGGACTTCCTCCCTGTGACTTTGTTAGTTTTTGATACAAAGTACGGATTAGTGGAGACTTACAAACGTCTTCTTCTCTCTTGTATTGTTGGACGTCTAGGAATGCTGAGTATTGCTCCGGACTTAGAACCCCAGCTCTATTGATATCGACACGCTTGAATACTTCTGCTAGACAGGACTCCAGCAATGGAGTTGGCTTTCCCGAAATTTGTAAAGTTTGCCATTGCGTTGGGGCATTTGTATTTGAGTTTGTATTCCTTTGTGGATTATGCTGAGCTGGTGGTGGCCCTGGAGTTATAGATTGCTGTGGGTTGTATTGTTGTGGACTTGGGCCTGTACTAGGAGATTTTTGTGAGTTATATGGTTGAGAAGTTGGCTGTGGGACGTATATTGTTGTTGAATTATATGCATTTTGAGAAGAGAAACTGGGGGTGGATGCTGATTGTGCAGGAGTGTTGTTATTGGCATGTGGGGTAGAACAAGCAGAAGAGTAGTTCGTAGCAGGCTGTGAGTTTGGAGGTGGAGGAGGAACACTTTGATAATTCAGAGTTGGAGATGCGTAATTTGAGGCAGAATTTGGCTGATAATTCTGTTGGAATTGAGGATTTTGATGGAAAGCAGGTTGAGGAGAGGAAATTGGCTGCTGTATGGAAACTGGTGGAGGACCCTGATGGTATGGCAGAGCTGTCTGCGATTCTGGTCGGGGTGGAAGGGAGGGTGGTGCGTTCAGAGTTCTTTTTCGTGAATATGGATTCGCAATGGGAGTTGATGGATGCTTCAACTCCTTCAGAGCAGAAAAGTCGTGTCCTGAATTGATGATGAGGGAGGTCTCGTGGGAAAGCTGGTGCGCGTGTGAAACATTGCCAACCATAAAACAATTTGTACACAGATCATATGGGAGAGAGCAGTTTTGACATCGTAAACGGGCTTTTGTGTCTGGAATACTTTCAGAGCACGCACAGCACTTGAACAACGACATTTCTGTGGTTTCTGTAGAAGTGAAGGTTGAATTGAAGAGGGAACGATGGACATTCTGGCCAAATATTGATTTTCTTTTGTCAACCTTGAGCTGCAGACCTCAGCCGCACCGCCCGATTAGGTAGGAAATACATCTTGTGATTGATATGAAGCCATAGACACGAGACAGATTGTTTCTTATAGGTACGTAGTACTTCTACCCAAAAAAGGAAATAATGAACAAAGAGGAAAAGAGAGATCCAGAAATCGAGAGGAAAAGGGGTGAGTAGAACCTCCGACACAAGAAAGAACGCATTTGACTTGAGAGAAGAAAAGGGAAAGGAATTAATGACTATTACTGTTTGTGATAGTGCTGCCATAAACCTGCAAGTAGAAAATGCCAAAAAGGAGTTGGGGAGTGACGTAAACATCAGTCCCGTGCGTAACCTATACCCGGCCTGGGCAGGTACTTTTGAGGACAAATACCCCGCCCAGGGCAAGATCACTTAACACTTTGAAGAGTACCACCCCCATCCACCCACCAAAATACCTATAGCTTAAACAAGCGAATCATACAGTTAAATACCAATCCTTATAATGCCACTTAAACACTATGAGTCCGAAAGCAGCCGCAAACACGCTATATCTAAGGGTAGAAAGAAGCCCCACCGAAAGACCAACCGAAGAGAAGTTCCGGTTGCACAGCGATGTGCAATAGTAGCCTCTTCCCTATCTTCCGAGCAAATCGAGGAGAAATACAGAAACCCCCTCCCGGGATCAGAAGAAGTACCGGTTACTGCGAGGACCGCTCGAAGGATCAGAAGAAGAGCGCGTGAGAACGCAGGACGAACTCGAAGTGGCGGATTACGAGGCCCCCTAGATGCGATCCATATGAATAAGAACCGACCAAGACCTCGCCCAACCCAGAAGGTCACAGAGGGCCTGCGAAGACGGATTATTGCGCATGTTACCGAGAACCTGGAGAACAGACGGAAGGACACTGTTACCCTTTTGAAAGAGCTTGGTCTCAGTGGGAATGAGGATAAATCTAAAAATCTTTCCGAATCTTCTTTTATCCAGGTGTTGTATGATGCGAATTACGAACGTTCTCAACCATCCAGGGAGACTTAATTCCTGGTGTTGCCAATAATGATTCATGAAGGTATGGGGCGGTGCCCGACGTCATTACCTGGGCCCACTGGAGCTTGAGCTTTCCACAGTACTCGAGTACAGGCCTGAAGCTATGAGAGCTGTACTCGTACTCGAGTAGCTGTCGCAGAGTCTCAACGCCATTCAACTCGATCCGCAACCACATCTTCCACAGTCGCATCTGCCATTTGGCTGCTTTAAACCTTTTAGAAATCACCATCATACTTACCGCAATGCCTCGCGCAAAAAGACCTCTCTCCGAGCTCGACCCAAACGCGTCAAAATCTAAAGCGCGTCCCACGAAACATGTAAAGATTACAGACGAGAAAGAGGATTACTCGAAGTTGAAGAAGACGGAACTCATTCAATTGGCTCGGGATAGGAATCTGCCATGCGGCGGAAGTAAGGAAGATCTCAGACGGCGGCTAGACGGGAATGATAAGGGGGAGGGGAACGATGAAAACGAGGATGAGGATGAAGTGAATGAAGAGGCAGAACAACAAGAGTCGGCGGAAATAAGAGATGTTTTTAATGAACCGATTGATTACACCACGAAAGACAATAGTAAATTACGTGTTCTCCTCTCGGACCGCGAATCATTTCCTGGCGAATATCCGAGCAACGGCAAGACGCGAGAAGAAATGATCATTCTCCTCCAACGCGAAACCGTAAACTACGAATCCTTCACAACAGAAGATCTAACAGAGAAGTTGAAAGGCAGGGGTCTGACTAATGCAGTCATTGGCACGAAACAAGTCAAAATTGACAGACTGAAACTCAATGATTTGATAGATCACCACACGAGGGATCACAAGGACACGAAGCTCTACGCAAACTTCAACGTCCTCGATATTATGATAGCCAAAAAACAAGAAGAACAAGAAGCGAAAACCACCAGTCAATTTTCTTCATGGAGCATTACACGCTTACAGAAACATCTTACCACGAAGAAACTATCTCCGAATGGCAGCAAAGAGGTTCTTGTCAAACGAGCCGCTAAACACCAAAAAGAAAGCACCAAGAAAATAAAAGAATTCACAGAAAAGCGAGAAATAGCCAAAATCGCCCTTGAAGCTAGTATTGGCCACTCGATCGGTTCCTCTCCCACCATGAATGAAACGGAACATCAATACAGAGGTCTAGATCGCGAAATCTTAATGAAAAGAAAGCCAGCACTAACCAAGACGCCCATCTGCGACTATGATTGGAGCAATTCTCATTGGGCCTCCAGAACACAGCGAGAGATTTCCGAAATATGTGAGAGGAGGGGTATGCCTGGCAAGAGTGCGGCCCCGAAAGCTGCGCAGTTGAAGTGGCTTGATACTGGGGTTGTTGAGTATGCTGATTTTTATGTTGGGGGCTTGGAGACTATGTGTAAGGAGAGGGGGATCAAACATAAGTATAATCCGACGAAGGTAGATCTTATTGCGCTGCTGGTGAAAGATGATGAGAGGGAGGAAGGGGAATGAGGAGTTGGTAAGTGATACATCTTTTGTTTACTTTGCTATTATTTCTGTTCCCTGGGAGCATTGGAGTATGGTGTGTCAAAGGGGATCTGCTGGATTTGATACCCAATTGTCTTTTGTTATGTCGGCAGGCTAATCTTATCTTGTGGGAATAACCTTTTCGTTGTAATGTCTTCGGGGGTACATATGTATGTTTTTATATAATTTTGAATAGTCAATTTCAAGCTACAGTTTGTCATTGGATCCCAATCTCATGTTAAACATCCAAACCAGCCATATCCAACCTTACACTTTAACAACAATCTTCCCAACCGTGTTCTGCTCTCTCAACTTCTCAAACGCTTTCGGAGCATCCCCCCACTCATATACCTCCCCCAAATACGGATGGATATCATGTTCCTCCGCCAAACTCACAGCTTTTTCCAGCATCTTCCGACTAAACATCAAAATCCCTCTCACTACATCAAACATTCTCATCAGCAAAAGCCAAACCCAACTACACCCAATCTTCTAATTCTTGAATTGACAAACTTACAAGTCTGCCCCCGAACAATCATGGGCATCACAATATCCACCGGCACAGGATTCGTAAGGAATCCAACTAAACAAGCCGTCCCACCCTGTCGTAGCGCCTTCATACTCTGCTCTAATGTCCCTGAGCCGCCCACGTCGCAGACTAGATCAGCGCCTTTGCCATCTGTGAGACAGAGGACTTCGCTGGCCCAGTCGGGGGTTGTGGTGTAGTTGATAAGCTCGGAAGCACCTAGCTTTCTAGCGATTTCTAGTTTGGAATCGGATGAGGAGGTGGCTATTACGCGAGCCCCGAGTGCGGATGCGTACTAGCCTTTTTAGTATAAGATTCAAAGGTCGAAGAAGCAATGGAATTGGGGGAAAGGGAGAAAATACTTGTATAACAGCACAACTAACACCCCCCGTCCCCTGCGTAACAACCGTCATCCCCCTTCCAATTCCCCCCTCTCCCTCTAAATATCCCAAAACATTGACCGCCGTCCCCCCCGCACTGCTCAACGCAGCTGCCTCCTCGAAAGACAAGTTCTTCGGTACTCTTACAATCCACTCATCGGGAACCACGGCGTACTGTGTAAGTGTCCCGTTGACATCCCCTGCTCCGATGGAATTATAGATATTTACTACTGAAACATCGCCGTCGAGCCAGTCTCTGCTGGTTGTTAGGAGGACAGCGGTACCGATACTGTTGGTCCAGATGCTGTTTGGGCCAGCTGAGTGGATTGTACCGGCGCCGTCGTTGCATGGGATTAGACCAGGTTGTGTGCGTACGGGGTAGAGGGGTGAGGAAGAGAGGGTTAGGAGGTCGCGGAAGTTGAGGGAGGCGGCGTGGATGCGGACTAGGACTGAGTGAGGACCGGGCACGGGGATGGGGGTTGTGGTTAGGGTTAGGTTTTTGAGGAGATCTGGGGAGAGGTGGGAATGTGAGGGGTCGAGGGATTGAATTTGGTATGAGTGGGATGTCATTGTTGCGTGGTAGTGTCGTGGTGGAAAGAGGATGTTAAGAGTATAATGAGATGAGAGGAGATGAGTTGGTGGTTTAATTTGAAGGAGATGGATTTCTTCTTATATAGAGTATCAGTCTGGTAGCATGCTCTCTTCATACTTGTTTTGTTCTCGATTATTCATTTTCCCATGATTCCTAAGCACTCCACGATCCCCCCTCTTCAGTAAGCGAGGTGAAATCCCACTGTGGAACTCCGCAACATCACCTCCAACTCCACCCCGCCAGATCACAAATCAACATCCCATCTCATCCCATCCCAAAGCCACTAACTAACACCCTTCCAGAAACACAACATCCAAAACTGGCAGCGACTTCACATTATGTCTACAAGCCCCCATCAAAATCCTCTCAAAAGCACCCTTACAACCCACCTCCCCTCTTCCCCACCTCCCAGTAAAATCACCATAAGTAACAAGTTCCCCTCCCATTCCACACGTCGCCATCCACCAGTCTTCTTCACCAAGCTCCCATAACGTCCCATCCACAGACAGCGGCAGGGTCGCCATCAAGGGGACGGTAGAACAGAATCCGTTGGTGGTAAGCGAGTAAATCGCTTGGAGAAGCAACGACATAAGGATTGTACGTCGGGAACTCTCGTGGAAGAGCCAGGTTTTATACAAGTTGGTAGCTGGGTTAGACGAGCTAGACGAGAGAGGAAAAGTACAGTAAGTATTACATGTCGAACTTAGTCGACGTGTCCACGCCTCAAGAATCTCGAGATTTTTCTCCCCCTCCTGTCGTAGTCGGTCGTCACCATCATATAGTCTAATAATCTGATATAAAACCAGGACTTGTACACCTAATAAATAATCTTCTACTCCCCATGCGCCCCCCTTTTCCGCGGTTATCAGAGTGGAGATACGGGTTTCTAGCATGGAGAGTACTAGGGATTCGTTTTGGGCCGTTTTTTGTAGATACATGGCAAGGGTTCCAAGTAGGTCTTGGAAGTGAATTGGAGGGGAAGATAGTTGGCTGTAGGAGGCGGGGTGGATGAAAGGTGATTGGTTTTGTGCGATTTGGGAAGTGAGGAGGGACTTGAAGTGGGTTATGCAGAAGGTTATTTGGGGTTGAGAGATTACTGTATGGGTTGGGAAGAGGAGGGTGGTTAGGGGGAGGAGAGGGAGGTCGAGGTCTGGTGGAGAGTTGATAGTGTATTCTGGAAGATATATTGGTGTGCTGTTTTGAAGTGGTGAAATTTCTTCTTGTGGAGATGTTGTTTGTTGTTTTGGTTTGGTGCTTGTAATGGGTTTTGAGGAGGTTATCTATATCTGTCGGATTTCAGATATATCTTAGGGATTTGATTAACTTACGTATTTACAATCCGTGATATTACGTTTTACACATCTTCCGCATTGCGGAAGTCTCAAGTCGCATCTTCGCTTCGCTTGGACACAAGCGCTACATGCTTTTCGGCGGGTGGAACTTTGGTGCACTAGCATTTTTGCTACCCTTGTAACTTGCGGCTCGTAAGTTAAACTTGGAGGAAATCGTTCTGTAGTATGGGAATAGATTCGAAAGGTGCATTACAAAATTTGTTGTTGAAAAATGTACCTGCAGTCAGACCATGTGGGGGCTTTTTGCGGAATTCCACCTGCAGACCGCAGGCTGCGGTGCGGAGTTTGGTCATCTTGCATCCCCCCATGTCTATCTGGTGATGCTACTCCACCTAGTGAATGGCCAGAAACAATACGAGTACCTGACCTGGCCTGGCTTGGTAATCAATTTTGGCAAAAGGAGGCTTTGGTCCAATCGGTTAGATTCCAAGGGAAGAAAGAAATTGGTTGATTGGTTGATAATTGCGCACATCATCCACGTTGCTTGACGAGTTTCTATTGGTTGAGCTCAATAGTATCACGTGCCGCATCTCCTCCTCCCAATGCTAACCGAAGGTATAAAGTTCTTAAGCGAGGTCGCAAAGGGATAGAAGTTCGTCTTTCTCCGTTCAGTCGAAGCATCTCAAATAGACTAGGCCCTTGTAATCACGTGCTTATCCCGCGAAAGGATACCAAAGTAGCTTATCGTCGTCAAGAAATGTTTCATCTATATCAAACATGTGCTGCTCTTTTAGGAAGCGCGGAAATGATCTTCCACCAGGTCAACCGACTTTCTCTCCACTATGAAACCTAATTTCCATCGGTTAATTTGTTTCCAACCGTGCGGTTCCACTATCAACGGCTGAACGACGAATGGCAGAAGCTCTCAAGATGATAAAACTCGAGACTCGTCTTTGAAGCCTTGCTTCTGCAGTCATCCCACGCGTAACATGCCAGATTTTGGAGGTTTCATGCACCCCGAGCGGGATGCTCAACAGTTCTTCCTCGAATGATCCAACAAACTCAGTCATTGTTGGTAGATAAGTTGTCCCGTCCTAGATTTTCCCAAGCGTTTTTGAACTTCAGTTTCCTTTAGACTTCTGTTGATTTCTCAACCTTCGTTCGTTGTTGGTCTGTGGGCGTGTTTAATCACCTCAATACATTCATTTTTTGCCTATTTTCTTTTTGGCTGGGCCATATCACACTCGCTTGGACGATAGATTTATCAAAGATAAAAGAAACACGAAATAAACGATTTTATCACATAACAGAAAAAATATGAAGTATAACGTACTTTTGCTTGCCGGCGTTTTGCCCATCATTGCGGCACAGTCTGGAGTTTCTGGGGCAGCAAAACCAACGGGATTTGCACCTGGAGGAACTGTAAAATGGAGCAACTCCACTAAGTAAGTATCCTTCCAATGTGTGAATGTTTGCATGCTAACAATTCACAGCATCGCTGGTGCCACTGGTTTTATCAAGTCTTCGACGCCCACGGAACCGGTTCCCATATCCTCAGCAAATCTCTCCAATAAATTTGGAATGAACCCAAAAACGAGCACAGAAGATGGGACTAAGACAGAGAGTACCAACGGGGGTGTTTCCGCAAATACTGTGTCGCATGTACCATATGCTCCTGGTACTGGTGCACATTTCGCAAACGCAACCGGATCTCCATTTGACAATGTCCATGTCTACCCTACAGGCACAGGTGCTTCATCTGGCTTGGCCAAACCAACGAACCCTCCTCAAGTTCCCGCCGTGGGAACTGGAAATTTGCCAAACACATCTGGAGCATCATTCATCAACGCTACTGCTAATTCCAGTGGAGGAGCCAATGGAAACTCTGTTCTTCCTACTGGAACTGGAGTCTCGACCAGCTATGCGGAGCCATCTGCTATTTCCAACTCTACCTCAACTGTTAGTACAACCATAGGTCATCAGCCCTATACAACCTCGAAGGGATTACAGTTTGGAAATAGCACATCGAGCGGAGTTGCGTTTTCTACCGAGGATTCCAACACCAAGATAGCTTCTGCGACTGGCATTCTACCAACGGGCCCTCCCTCGAGCTTTCCAATCCAGACAGCTTCAGGTCGTCCTCCATTCGCTACAACCCAAGTAGCAACAGCCAGCAACAAGACTTCGAATCCAACTGGTTACTTGACAGGCGTTACTGTACCTACCAGTGAGGCCACCAAAAATGCCGCCTCAAGCGCTAAGCCATTGTGGTCGAACTCAACCTCAATCTCAAAGACACCCGCCTCGTCAATTATCCCAGGAACCAGTGTCGCCCCATTTCCAACCACCATCTCCAGTAAACTAAACGAGACTTCGTTCACCATAGTTTCAACAAGTGCCTCCGGTCTCCCCACGTTCTCTGCCATTCCTCCATACTCAAACTCCACAGTATCTGCGCCGACAAGGTCAATCTCACCTACAACATTCGGTACTGTAACAATTCTATCAACAACTATCTCGGCCCCAACAGGAATCCCGATTGCAGAGTTCTAACAATGTGGAGGTGTTAGCTACTCTGGATCCAAGATTTGTTCAAAGGGATTGATTTGTAAGGAACAGAATCCTTACTATCACCAGTGTGTAAGAGTATATTCGTTGATCTTGAAGGGACAGAGGATTTGAGGTGGCATACAGGAAGTTTTAGAGAAAGGGGTTTATATTTTGCTTCTTGTTATATATCTTTGTGTAGATTTCGATATCATAACCTTCGTAGGAGAACTTTCAAGAGCCTCTTGCCAAGACCATTTCGCGTGGTCTACGAGTATCCAAATATCGAATTCGATACAGCCCTTGGCTTGTTTTTGCTTGGAAATTACGTATTCTCAAGAATGATTTTCCACGGACAAACTCAGAGCTATCAGGTCACCCGTTCATAAGCGCGTGAAGGTATTTTCATCAAATAATTGATATCGATGTTTAAAATGCATGTTTGAACAAGCGGTTTGAAGTAGAATACGCCGAAATCTTTCATAAACTCCATTTCAAGCCAGGGATATCCCGATGCCTTGCGAAATAATCAAATCCAATCCCTAATCAAACAGCTTGTAATGTCCCAGGATCCACAAGAGCTGTAAAGAAAGGAATAAGCCCCCCAACGTGATTAAAAGAAACTTTGTCTCAACGATGCACCGTCCTTTAATTCCATGTCAGCCTTTTACTTCTTCTCCTCATCGTCGTCATCATCATCCCCCCCATCCGCTGGTTCAGAAAGATCGGCGTCAAAATCCTCCTCCTCATCATCATCACCTTCCACTTTCTCTAGTTCAGTAAACTTGGCGTCAAAATCCCCTTCAGAATCTATTGTGTCGAAGTCCAAAAGGTCTCTTTTAGAATCAACCTGACATACTTGCCCTCCGGCGCAAGTCACTTCATACTCACAAGGATAACCACCACCACAAGTTCGCCCCGGGAAGGGAGGAGGACCAAGAGTTGGGGTTGGGGTTGGTCCAGGAGTAGTAGGAGTAGGTTCTTCGTCATCTCCATAAGGCAAGCCATGATGATGTCCCCAGTTCCCCCCTCCTCGTCCCCCGCCTCGTCCTCTTCCTCCACCTCGTCCTCTGCCTCCTCTCCCTTGGCCACTGCCTCCTCTTCCACGGTAGCCACCATTCGCGTGACCACCTCCATAGTATCCACCACGATTTCCTCCCGAAGTAATCTCATCCCCACGATCAAAAAAGTCGGAGTCAGAAAAGTAGTCTTTAAATGGGGTTTTGTCGTTTTTACCAATTCCAAAGCCGCTTTCGACTTTGCCACCGAAGTAATCTTTGAAATCGACGTTTTTGCTTCGTTTTGGAAGAGTGGATGCAATGACGCTGGAAGTCAGAGAAAGAGCCAAGACTGTGGTAGGTTGGAATCTCATTTTGCCGAATATTTTAGACAAGAATATTATGCTTGTGAGACTTTAAGAAGGAGTGTGTGGGTTGCTTAAAGAATTGATGTAACGACTGAATTGAAAGAAACGTTTGGTCCTGAACAGTTCAAGTTGAGGGAGAATTTTCCTCTTCATATAGCACTGGGTGAGGACTGCATTCCACACGCATTCAGTCGCTGAACGCGCAAAATAAACACAACGGATCTCAATCCCGGGCCAAGGACTTCAGATGTTTAGTCAATAACATTCCAACCCAATAAAATTGGCACAGAGAGCTTACGTGGCTGATTGGGATTGAACCCCGTTTGGTCAAGTTATTCTCAAGTGCTGGCACACTGAAACCTACTGATCCACAAACTTAAATATACTCTCGAGTATAAGCCAATCATTGTTATCATTGACAAAGGCAAGAAATGCACAAACGCTAAATTCCGTTTCTTGTCAGATAATAATACTTGAATTAATAGAGAGAGAAAAAGCTTCCTTTTAGAAAGATTATCCCCCAACCCCTCTGTTCCTCATCTGCCTTTCTAGGAGTATATAGCCAACTTGTCTACAACTTGTCAATTTCCGAGAAACTTCTCACTATTCATCGTCTTCTCCTCCATCTTCGGTGTCAACCTCGTCAATCTCGTCAACCTCGTCACCATCTTCTGACATTAGCGGTCCCTCGCTTTCATCTCCTGCGTCCAGTTGTACATCGTTTTGCTCATCGTCACAGTCCTCCTCGTCTCCATCCTCCTCCTCGTCTTCGGATCCACCCTCCTCGTCTTCGGATCCACCCTCCTCGTCTTCGGATCCACCCTCCTCGTCTTCGAATCCACCCTCCTCCTCATCAGTATCTTCATCCTCCTCGGAATCTTCTCTTCGTTCTAGCTCAAACTCGCCGTCTAGCCCCATTTCGTCATCTCCTTTTTCACCCGTTGGTGCATAATCGGTGTATGCATCTGCGGTTCCATACTCAGCAACATCCTCGTCATCGTCAAAGATTTTGTTCAAAAAAGCTCCCTGAGTATCGACGTCTGCCTTCCCACCCCAACCAAATGGCTTTTTCTTGTCGGATTTGATAGATCCTTGGGTATCGACGTCTACATCCCCATCGAAATCAAGATAGTTCTTCTTGCCAGGTTTGAAGGATCCATAAACATCGGCATCTGTATCAAAATCGAAATCAAGGTAGCTTTTCTTTCCGGATTTTGCAAGGTTCTCTCGTTTGGTATTTGTCGTATCTCTTCGTGTTGGGACGACACCAGCAATGGCAGTAGAGGTGAGCGCAAGGGCAAGAACAGTGGTAAGTTGGAACTTCATCTTGAAGATTGTGCTTTTGCTATGCCAGAAAGATGTTTGAGAGTGAATTATTCATCTCTTGGCTGAAGACTTCTTATACCAAATCACTCATGGTCTAGATGACTCTGAAAAAGAAAGATGGATGACGCCTACACATAGCATTCCTAGATTAAATTCCACACCCCAGCGGGTAACCTGCGTGCTCTTTTGCTAATTTATCCCCATTCCAGACCATCTAAGACACTAAGGTAAAAACCCAGAATATCTCCCCGCGTTCTCTACACGCTTTCCCCATTCCTCTGGTGAAAACGCTTGACTTGCCACGAAATGAACTTTTCCTCGCTTATGATATCTATCTTGAGGAAATTCCGAAATATATCTTGCTCTGGGCTGCTGCTGTGTCTCAACCATTTTGATAGAGAAGATCGGCACTTATAGAATCCTTCCGGCAGTTTCCGTAGAAAAGGGAGCAGGCGTTTTCAAAAGCATTCGACAGTTCGAAGGTCCGAAGTTCTAGATTTGTCACTTCACTCAGTCTACCAAACTAGGCACTTAATCTGCAGCTATCACCCAGGTCATCATTAGAACAATCATCTCTGTCTTATAATGACGTTGTTAAACAAGTCTTCCGCGGGCCTAGATGATATGATAATTTTGCAAAGTAATCTCAATTTTTGGTTCGAAGACATGGAAAAGACTACATCTTATAATCAACTCTAATTGCGCCCATCATTCCATCACACTCTCCATCCAGGGATACACAGAACCATTGGCCATAGGATATCCCATATGTAGTGCATCCTTGAAGAACCTAATTCAGAAATCAGTGTCTATTTCCAATTCAAAGTGAGTGCAAGATGAGACTTGGTAGCATACCTAGCTTCTTTGGGAGTTCCATATTCAAATGGTAACATCGAATCTTCAATCGGCATCAGCCCATCATTCATTCCCTTGTCAATGATTAGCGAGAATCCCTAGAACCGGACTTAGATAACTTACATTAATAAATAACAACCTCGTCGAAGGTTTTTCCAAGATCCCATTCTCAAGCAAAGAATATTTCTTGACCGCTTCATCCATGTAAGTCTCAAAGCTTTCATAACCATGTTTGAGCGCAATCGCCGGACCAAGCCTAAATCATTTAGCTCCATATCGCACAATGCCAGGAGAAACCTTACGCAAAGGGGTATTCATGTCCATCAGCCTTCTCGAGCCATTCTCTGGTAAAGAAGTAATGCGTTCCAGCCCCCTGAGCTACAACGCCTCTCAATTGATCTTTGTGGGTATGAGCAATTCTTGCCGCATAGTAACCGCCAGTACTTAACCCCCACACCATGACCCTGTCCATATCAAAACAGTCTTGCTCTGTCATCCATTTCAAGAGACTGGTCCAGAGTCTATCAGTACTTTCAGGATCTCTTGGGTCGGCTGGGCAATCTGCTGTTCCGGGAACTTCAACCATGATGGCACTCCATCCACGTTTCAAGAACTCGTCGCTTCGTTGTGTATTATCTGGACGATAACCGTCAAGGCCCGTAAAAAGTAGTACCACTGGAGTTTTCTGCTTTTTTGAGTTTTTGGTGGAGAGTCGCATGTATACCGGTATTATATCCCTATCTGCACCTCTTTTGTCGACGAAAGGGCTTTAAAACATGAGCATATGTGCAAAATAAGGGGGCGAGGATTAATCTTACATGTCGACCTCTTGAATGGGTTCATCCCACCGACTTCCAGCTTTCATATAAACCTCCTTCTGTGCAGTCCAAGCCTTCCATTTCACCTCAGAATTCACCTTGGGAAAGGAAGTAATGTAAGGGAATCTCGAAATACGATATAAACAAGCAGCTCTCAAGTACATTTCAGAGGACCCTTCGAGATTCCTGTAAGCTGCCAATTCGTCACCTTGTTTGGTCAATTTCTCGGCCATGGGGAAGAAAGCTGCAGTGTATGGGTCACCGTAGCCATCGTCGATGTTGTTCTATGGAAGCTATCAGCTTTCTGGGATTTTGCAAAGAACGAAGTCGAACAAACCTCTATGAGGTACTGAAAAACTGGTTCAAAATCCTCGAATTTTCCGTCGTGAAAGGGGTAAACGCTTTTGGAGCACTTTTCATGTCAATTAGTACTAATACGACTTCTAGAAATTCTTGTCGAACAAACTCACAGGAAATTTCCATTTTGTTTCCCATCTGCAAGAAAGTTAGTATCATGCGTTTTCCTGGTTAAAATAGAATGCCACTGAAGGAGAGGGCTGAAGTAGGTGAAAAATAGGTGTAGTACAATTCCTTAATTCCTCTATGATGTGGCATCTTTGCGTCAAATTTATCACCAAGTATCCAGCCATTTCTGACCGAGGAGTTATTACTATAAGGTAACGAGTTTCCTATGCTCCCCATTTTTGCGATTTTCTAGCGGTCTTGCTCAGATTCGTGTTTTTAAGATGGAGAAGATTTCAGTCACAATCAACAATATTTTCTCAAGACGAGAATACCAAATGGAAAACATAAAGTAACTGCCTACTCGTGAGTTTTAATAGCAGTAGAATAATCGGATGTCCGTATTGTCCCGGACTCAGCTTGGGGTGGATGCGAAGGGATCACAGCTGGGAGAAAATATCGTCCAATCAAATCTCATGAATCAATTTAACCGATCATGGCTGCCTATTGCCGTACTGTAACTAACCCGAGTTACGGCAATCAATAATTGGCAACTACTCCTTCGCCAAAGTAGACGATGATGCATAGAAGTAAATCTTGGTAGAAATTAAAGATAACCGAAAAGGTGCTGTTGACCGATTTTGCGACGAATCCGACTCCAGACTGTCCGAATGCTTTAGTGCGTTGGTGCTGTATTGTGTCACGCCACCTCATCTCGGTCATTATTACTGTTCTCAACTCCAATCCGATACAACGGGTGCCAATTATTGCTCCTAACATAGGTAAAATGGACGAAACTCCACAGCTTTTATTCAAGACGAATGAATAGAGTTGGGAGGAAGTCTGTGCCAATTGGAAAGACACACAGATGTTCCTCCGTGCGAACGAATAGATGATGGCCTGATGCTATGAGGAGCTCGGGCATAAAAATCTCCAATATTCTGTGATGGTGGCTCAAACAGGACATCCTAAAGGGGTTAGAGTCAATCGAAGAGCAGACCATTTCTCACCAACCCCTTCTCGGCATTCAAATCGCGAGAATCCTAAACTTTACAACACCATGGCAATGCCATGCAGAACTCAAAACCGCAGAACTTTGAACCTCCTCCAACCACCTGCTCCTAGGCTGAAATAAATGCAATTCCTGCCTGCCGACTCTACCAACTCGCCTTCCGATCTTCGATCCCCCACCTCTCCGGAAGTACTTGAGTAACGAGTACCATACGAGGAGCAACTTTACAGTTGAATATTGGGTAGGCTTTGCAAGAGGAGACGCTCAACAAAGAGAGAAAGGGGCACGTACCGGGTACATGTGGGGATGCGTCTTCGACCGGGGTTCCCCAGATATTATGAACCCACCGAAGAACCAGAAGCCTGGATCTGGGGAAAATGGGGAGGCGAACGAACTTAATCTCTATCTCAACCGGTATAATATCGTCGATCAATGGTGGTCCGCAATATGCTGTCCTTCTGCCACAAAATAATGGAGAATATTGTTGGTTTCAGTGTTGATACTCGCTATTCATTGTACTTCATCGTTCTTGAGTAGTTGAGTATAGATAAAGAGTATCAAAACCAACTGTAATACTTCTAGAAGTACATCAACGAAGTGGAAATATGCTCTAAGTTCTGGATGATACAACCTTGGAAGTTAGTGTAGTCCTCATACTTATCTTATTGTCATTCGCAAACGCATTTTCACCATATTCACGAGTTCAGGCTATCATATTTCTTGAATTCTCTTATTATTATATTTTTCTGGACTTCCAATACAAGATATTATTAATCTAAGTGCGCCCTGATCTTACAAGTTGTCCTTCTTTCTCTCTTTCTCCTTCGACTAGTTTAATTGGCTATCCGTACAGCATTTATGGGATATCATATTCTTGGACCTGTGTTACTCTGGAGGCAACATACAGTCTTCCACAATCGTGGTTCTGGTTCTTCTCTGCATATTCACGGGCATAGACTCCTTCAGCCGACCATCCTTGACCCCGGCTGAGCTGTTTCGTTGTGGTGTTTTGTATTCGTACACTTTTGCCCCCTTCTTCCCTGCCAAAGGTTGATCATTGGCTACTATTTTTTCTTCATTTTCTCCTAGGAAACTGTCGATATTTGCTCGCTCGCTCGCTCAAACTGAATCAAAATGATAATAATACAACAGGTTTACCATTCCCGTGGTAGTTGTGGTGGTCGACCCTGTGGAGAAAGAGATTTCCTCGATTTTGCATATCGACTTTGCGATCTGCTTTCTCGGCCTCTCTCTGTTGGTGTGTATTGGTCTCTTCCCCTTGATCTTGGTTCCGCTGGGGATATGTACGGCTCTAGTCCAGACAATGTGTACAGCCTCAAGGCACCTGGAGGTGGTCTTATGGATCTATGAGAATTGCTTCTTGAATATGGGCTGATTGGTGACCCCCATCGTGATTCTCTTCTCGGACTGTACGAACGAAGCTGTTTTTCGAGGTCATTCTGTTTGTTGATTAAGGGTGCTAGATCGGGCTGGTCTTCGGGGCAGTTATATTGATGTCCGTTGACCTTTTCATACTCCAAAAACTTCAGGACTTTGAACAAGGCGGCTGCTAAAAGGGATCCTGCGAAAGGACCAAACCCTAGATACAAATGTTAGCCGTTTTTCTACAAATACTGTGTCGTTACTACATACAATAAAGCCACTCATATGATGGAAATTTTGCCTGAACGACAGCCGGGCCAAATGCTCGTGCTGGATTTAAGGATGCGCCTGTCCAGAAAATTGCCATCATGTGGCCAATAAAAAGTGCCAGTCCGATGACAAGAGGTGCTACAATAGTTGTTTTTGTTTTCTGAAATCATTAGCATAAACGACAGCAAAAGATTGAGGCTAAATACCTCAGCAGCGACCATTAGGATGGTAGTAACAAGTAAGAATGTCCCGAGCAACTCTATAAAGAACCCTTGTACATCAGAAGCTCCATCCCCCAAGCCCACTGCAAAGTGAACGACGTTTCCTGGACTCGGTATCATAAGCTTGACGGTAATTGCAGCCAGCATGGCTCCGCATAACTGGGCAACGACCACACACAGCGCTCTGCATCCACGTTAGCATTAACCCCCCACAACTATGGGTCAAAAGAATCTTACGTTATGAGATCCGCCGCACCCAGAACAACCAATGCCAATGTTACAGCCGGATTGAACGCCGATCCACTCACTCGGAAGAAGATCCAGACGTTCACTGCGAGACTGAAGCCAAAGGCGAAGGATATATACAGAAGTCGGGTGGCATCTGGACCAGCGACCAATGCATTCGTCGCCGAAGGTATATTTACTGTCTGGGCAGCACCAAAACCAAATAACAAAAAGAGAAAGGTCCCAACAAATTCTCCAACTATCGCTACCACCAGGTTTCTTGCGTAAGTTTTGATGGCCATATTCAGGCTGACTGCCTGGATTTAAGGCAAGTATATGCGGTATTCGAGGGTCTTGCCAGGTTCAATACGGATGTAGATGCAAGACAATAGACTACACAAAAAGTATGGATATCGGAATTGTAGGTTAGCTGGTTATAATCAATAGAACCGAATTGAACGATAGCATGTTCGTCAAGCAGTAAGTTTTGATAAGAGTGTGGGTTCTTTGCGCCTTATGATCTATTTTAAATGGAAGCTTCTGTTGGGAGCAAGACCACGTCGTCTCATACTTTCTGCATGAGAATGATGTAGAGGCTCGAGTGGAGACATGCTTCGGATTGAAACGAGACAGAAGAAGTAATTCTTGAATTTTAAGATTTTACTTTTTGGAGTATGTCATAGCGGCGTCCGGAACCTCTCATGGAGGCTGGAACGATCGAGTAGACGTTGCTCCCTAACGGCTTTCGCAGGAGGGACTGATAGTCTGAATTAGGAAGATCGTTGGAGGTGTTGGTAAGGTTCAGATTGTTCAAGGATGGTCCGTGTCCGGGTACCCCCGCTACTCAAACCCGAACGGTACTTTGATTATCGGGCATTAACTTTCTGGTTTCAAGCTCGTTAGGGTCGTAAATTATAGTTCGATCAAGAGGACTGGATTGGTTTGCGTACAGTATAGTAAGGGAGGTGGAAATGCCCAGGAAATCTGGCCCACGTGCCGAAGCTGCAACGCCAAACAATATATGACAATCAAGTCGAATGGGATAGAAAACTTATCAGCAATGAACACTAGCTCATAATCGATTTTATAGAACTGCCTTCTCCATAGTGTTGCGATTACGAAGTTGCGAGAGTACGCCTGGGAACGAACGGACACTGGGGTCAAAGTGATTTTTTAGCTTTCTGACTTCTTCAAAAACCAACAAAAGAGCCGTGAAAGCATAAGTTTTTAGCAAGTTCCAACAACAGCTCGCCTTCCCTATCTACTGTCGGGTCGTTCCTCTCTTGCTGTTTGGTCTGTATTTTAGGTACTTATTTAATCAATATTCACTTAATCACTTACAGCCCTAGTGGCCCATTCATCACTCGGTAAATTCCCAGTGGAGCCCTGTTCAAGAGAAGCCTAAGCGAGGAAAAGGAGCGCTCCGAATGGTCAGAAAATGGCCATGACGTCAAATATGGGGGGACTTTGCGGAGTAAGGGATGGATGCATAGGGCTACAGGGCTATAGTGACTGGGTTTCATCCTTGCGAGCCTAAGGGATCCCGCTTTTAACGCTTTGAATAGGGAGATAGAAGATAAAGTAAAGCTGTCGTGCCATTAAAGGACTTATTGCCCTAGAATGGAACGAGAATATGGCTTACGACCACTGAGCTGCTAGAATACCAAACATTATTTCAAGTATCAAGCTATATTCTCAAGAAATAGCTCTCCTTGGAATAGCTGCAACTTTTATTTCCTGTGCAACCGTGCTCCTGTCACTTCCTGTCTCGATTATGCGATTATATTGGGCCTCGTGGTTAGGGTCTTACAGTATACGTGTAGTTACATTAATGTAGGGGCGTGTTCTGGCCGCCACATTCGCTAGAAATAGTAAACAAGAGTAATTATAAGTTTTAATTTGTATAAGTCAAAAAGTCAAAAAGTCGAAAGGTCACTTTGATGCCAGATTGGCGTTCAGTAGTACGCGGGGCATTGGTGCACGGGGGTAAAATTCTCCTTTGATACAGTACTGGTAAAAATGGGATGAGTTATGATCGATAGCCATGCTTTATTGACAGGGTATTGGATGATATATCTGCGGTTCATTTTCGGCTCCGCCCCCTTATTCCGGTTTCGACAGATTTCATCTCTTTGCTCCTGATCTCTTGATGCTATTTACAGTATTTCCCCGATCTCTGGGATTCATCGGGTTATTGACTCAAGAATAACAAGCATCAGCAAGTCAGCATTCTGGGGTTCTAGAACGCAGTAAAAACATCCGAAATTGCGAGAAATGATGTCAAGATGCTAAGCTAACGCCAGACAGCAGGGCTGACTACCAGTATGAAGTTTTATATCAGCCCTACACTCACAATACTTGAGTTACGTCGCAGTGTTGTCATATTGCACTTTCTTCCAGCCTTCTGCACATATAAGTGTCTGACGAGCTTCTCGGTTCCGAGATAATGATTCCGAAATACTGGAGATACCGCTGACATGAAGGTCAAAAGCATATATCCGAAAAGATTGCTTGTCGAAATCGTGGGCGGGTAATTCCACCAGGTTATCACTGACCGACGTCATAAAGGGATCGTACTCAAAGTAATCAAAGGCAGTCCTTGAAATCCTCGCCATCGGAGACGTTACACCCTGAAAAGTATTGACTGATTCATCTCAACAAGCATTCCCAGTACGTCGCCGCCATTTGAATCTGAGCATTTCGCCTCTGATTCTTCGAGCCAAGTCTTCTAAATCCTTGGCAATTCATTCAATGGACTGTTCCTAGTCATCTATCTTGCCGTACTCGAGTACTCGTACTAGTCATCGAATCCCTGAGGCTATTTTCTATTTACCGTGATTTCGCTTAATTCTCTCGGTTGTTGTCTCCTTAATAATTGATATTTCACCAGTTCTGTTGCCTCGACAGTGAATCTTTGCAAGACATGTTTCTCTTTCAATCCATGAAACTATAAAACTATAAATGCAAAAAAAGAAGCGGCTGGAACGTTTGAACTGAGATAATAAAAACACCAGTTAGTAATTTCACTCTTCTTATGCAAATCCTTTGGGATGAACTTGGCGCCAGAAGAACTACTGTAGCAATGCTTCAGGAAACCAAGTGACCATCTTGAAATATTCTATGCTTTGTAATTCCAGGAAAGGGAATATAATTTAGTTGTGTGGTTTTCTAACTCTGAAATAACATACGAGTCCTAAGAGGCTATAGTAAAAATAGAGATCAAGAAACTTCAGCAGTTGAGATAAAATAGACTGAGTTATTCTAAATTATCGTCAATGCCTTCGCCCAAGCATTTTCCCATTTACTGTTTGTAAGCTTTTTTATACGATATGGTCCAGAAAACTAAATTAATTACAAACCCTTTACTCAAAACCACGTTCCCCACATCCCGTAAATACGCATGTTAAGCTTAATTCTTGAACTTTCGTCTGTAATCCGAGCTTTTTTCTCCACATTATTTTCTCTAGACAACAGAAAGTCGAAACTAAAGTTCTCCAGATGAGAGATATGTAATGGCAAGAAAGAATTACTACATCTCTACTAACCACTTTTACCTATCTCTGATCTGATGCCACAAGAATAAACTAGGATTAAACGTCGGCATTGTTCCAGTGTAACATTTCAGTGTAACATTTCAGTGTAACATTCCAGGGTTCTGGCTCAATGAACATTCCACAGCTGACTTTTCATAAAACAGAACCATTCAAAGACATTTTGGCTGGAACAGTGGAACCCAAGGTTTATTTCACGACAGTTTTAGGTGAGACCTGGAGCCGTTGGTCCTAACTCTAGTTTTATCTTCTCAGTGCTGGTCATTAGGTGGGTGCATACTGCGTCAATTCATGTGTATCTAAGGAGAAGACTTGGCATATGGGACCAAGTAGGAGGGAGATACGGAAGAACAGTGCCTTTTTACTATATAATACTGCTGAAAACCCAGGTCCCCTAAAGCTGTTAGCTGATTATCATTACTATCACAAATACAGAAATAACCTCATCCGAATAAATTGTCTATTAAATTTGTGAGAGTCAACCTTTTCGAACGAAAAACCTCATTCAGAGCCAGTTACTCCGAATTTTGGGCTTTCGAATTTCGCAATACATCAGTAATTACCTAGGTACCTTGCTTTCATAACATTCATTAAACCTTTCCCTCTCATAGTGCAATCCAAACACCCTCATTCACAAAAGTCCAAACTCAAATTTCTCTATATAGAAAAGATCTTCGATTATCATCTATATAACCCAGTGACTCAGTAATCCATAAACCTTGCCAGGCATCCATTATAACCATTATAACCATTATCTTCCTCCCCTATACCTCTCCATCCCTTTGACTTTTTCTTCACTCTCCACCCCCGCCCCCACCATCTATATATATAAAAGAAAAGAAACCTCGAAGCCCTAAACCTGGTATCTTACACTCTCCCTCTCAAAAACCCCAACACCCAACTCACCACCTATCCACCAATCCACCAATCTCCAATCCACTCCCACCTCACTTCTTAACAAAATCCACCGTGTTATAAGCAGGATAAGGAAATCTCAATCGTTCCTGAACCTCAACCGCTTCCCGTTCCTCACTTTCATACTCTCCCCCCTTTCCATCTCCCTTCTTTCCCTTCTTTCCCTCTCCCTTACCCTTGCCCTTGACCTCCTTAGTCTCCGCCTCGCTCACTCTTGGTGCAAAACTGCCACTCCCAAACGCAGGCGCATCATGAGCGGTCGCCTCAGCCGCAGCCCGTCTCTTCCGATCTTGCTCCGCGAAATAGGCTTCTTCCGCTTCGGCGGCTGCTAGCTCGGCTTCTTGACGACGGACTTCTTCTTCGAGGGCGGCGAGTTCTTCGGCAATTTCGGCTTCAGATTGGGGGTTCTGTGATTGTTAGCGAGGTTGGAATCTGGAGTGCATTGGGGTGGTGGGGGGATTGAAGGGGATTGGGGAGAGTGAGGAGGAGACAGGGAAGAGAGACTTACGCCTGAAGCACTACCCGAGGGATCGACTGTGAAGGGCATTATTGGTTTGATGTTGTTGGGTATTTGTGTTGAGTGGTACTCGTTTGGTTTTGTTTTGTTTGTTGAGTTGTGTGGTTGTATATATGTGTAAGCGAGTATATGAAGGATTTCTTGAAGATTTCTTGAAGACTTGTGATTTGTGAAAAGAAAAAGAGGGAATTGAGGAAGAGAGGAAGGAGAATTTATACTTTGGGGAGAGAGGAAAGGATGCGATTCACTAAGAGGGAAAAATGTGGTAGGTGTGAATTGGGGGTGGTATTTTGAGAAGTGAATAATTTCTGAGTGAATTGTGATTCAATATCATTTTTATGTATGAAGAAATTCCATCATTCACATGCCACGTCAGCCAACCATATTGTGATAACACACAGCCATTCACAGAAGCACACATCGTGACATTGATTCAAAGTTGTGGAAAGGAAGGAAAGGGATACCCTTGTACATTCAAAAGTAGTTATTCGCACTCTCACTTCGATAGTCCGTTTTAGTCCCAGGAAAACCTCCCACAGGCGTATGCGCTCCACCTTCCTCGTCGGAATCCTCAGCACTCCCATAATCATCAACTCTATCAGGTGGTGCTCTCATAGCTTCCAGTACTGATGTATCCAGAGTTGGAGGTACATATGGTTTCATACTATGAATCTCTCGTCCTGAAGGCATGGAAGCCATCAGAGGTCCAATTGGGGGTATGGTTTGGGTGTTGATCTACATCTCATCAGTCAAGCTCAAAATATACGTGGAGCACTTACGGTATCATTCATCTTATTCCACTTCTTATCCAACATCTCAATCACCCTACTCTCCTCCAGCCTTCCAGCATCGGACCCCCAAGCCGCTCCCTTCTCAATCTTCTTATCCTCCTTCTTCTCCGTCCAATCTTTCTTCAACCTTCCCAAGCTAAGACCTTTCTTACTCCCATCCTCCTTCCTCCCCGAAGAGAAGCCCAACTCATACGTCCCAGCCTGCAGCCAGGCAATGCCCACACCTGTCTGTCCACCAAGCTCCGCATCAATTCCAAAAAATCGACATGCCTTCCCCCTTCCCGTCTTCCGCAAATCTTCCACGTACTTGAGTAGATCCGCATCAACTTTCCCTTTTCCTGATGCGGTACTTAGTAACGAATGTGCATTAGCGGCGTGTTCGGCAGCAGCTAAACAGAGACGAGCGAAGAGATGTGCTCTCACTTTGGGAATCTCTGGAGCCTTGATCATCCATTCCTTATCATTTTTATTACGATCCTGTGCCACGGCTGCTGGATACGGATCATCTTTCAGCACGGCCAGGAGGGTTGCTTCAGCCATAGCAAGAGATGAAAACGCTCGGAAAGCCGTTTTCGTGATATCTACACATGGTGGATCGGAAGACAACTGATCAGTCCGGGTAGAAATGTAATCGTGAGCGGAAGCTGCTGACAACAGGTGCTTGGTAGCTGTAGTGATCGCTAACGTTCGCTGCTCAGGACTAGGCGAGGCATTTGCTGAAGAATAAAGGGGGTGAAGTGAAGTTCTCGCAAGCAAGGTTTGTGTATATCCAAGAATCGAAAGGACAAAATAAATCTCATATTCCAAAGATTTGATCTTGATTTTTCCGCGGTCCCGTCCTGGAATAGGGTTATCCGATATCGTGGGTCTCCATTGCAAAGTCGGTGTGTCTTTCAACACTACATCTATTTCTTCTCCTGCCACGGGTATGCTTCCTAGTCCTTCATCGATAGCTAGAAGATATGGGATGTAGTTGTTCAAGGCTAGAATTACATTTCCGAGGTTCGATGACTGCTCGTGTGGTGGTAAACGCTTATGTTTCTTCAAGCAATCCCCGAGAACACCACGATATGTGCTTGCCGATAAGGGCAGAGAGGGATGCGAATCACTGCTGAAATGTTGGGAAAAGGAGAATGGTGACGTGGTCGGAAGTACAAATGGGAACGGCATTTTCCATGAAGTCGATCGACACTCGAGGAGGGGTGATGCACTACTGATGGGTGATTTGGCGGGGTAAAATGCCCGAGGTGGGCTTCCCTGGCTGTCGGGTGGTGCACTGGTGGTGTACGAGTACTGGTGGTGTCACTGGTGTGAGAATCAGAGAGTGGCTCAGTGGAAAGCTACCAACGAGGCTGAGGCTTCCGAATAAGAACCCGATTGAATTCTCTGAAGCTGGAGCTTCTTGCACTAGATTTGTAGCCACTGGTAGCCTCAAAATTCTCACGGCGTCAAGTGAACGTTAAGTTAAAAGTGTGAGTGAAAACGATCCAATACTTGGCCTTTGTCTGCAAGGCTGAGAGCAGGGTTGATTTAGAGTACTCAAGTAAGTTCACTCGGTGGACCCTTTCACCCACAACCAATACGTCACTGGCTGAAGAAGAGCAAGCTCAAGACAAGTAGGAGATCATCATGGATTTCTTCTCACAAAATTACAATTCCTCATAGTTAATTCCACAAATTTAAGATAACCCAATTCAGAGCGTTTCAAAATATCACCATGTCGGCCTCCAAAGATCAATCTACCATTAACGGCGCACCTGGAGCTGGAACTACCTACGGGCCCAAGGATACCAAACCATCCTCGACAGCAACTCCCGCCATGTCTGTTGGTTCTGCTACAGCAGCTGGCCATGGACCCCACCCTAACGACAATGCAGACGAAAGCAATGTTACGTTGCCAAAGTCCCGAGTTGGACCACAGCAGGAGGACCTTGACGGGGAGCAGATGCGAGCAGCGGGTGAAGGAGAAGTCATGCATGCACAGTTAGACAAAAAGAATGCGGGGTGGGGTGAGCAAAACAGTTTGACCAGCGGCTTGGATAGGCAAAAGGCAGAGCAAAAGGGTGCCCGAGAAGAAATCAAGGCGCAAAGGAACGAAGGTGCCAATGTGGATGGAGGTGCTGGAAAGAGGGTCGAGAACGAAGGTATGAGTTCAGTATGAGGACAGAAGGGAAATGATGGGGAAGCGAGAATGAAATGTGAGCGAGGAGAGCTTTCATTAGGTCCTCCAACCTCAGGCGGTCTTTCACTTCCATGTACAGTACCACACATACCATAAACGCCCAAGGCTTCCCGTTTGAAGCAAATTCCAATCGAACGCCTTCGCAATGCAATAAGCAAACCAGATCCAGACCATTAGAAATCCATATCCTCCATGATTTCGTCCCCCAGAGAGCTGAGAACGGAAGATTGCCGTCGCGATGACACAATGGATTTGACGACGTTCTCGCTCCGTAGCTTCTCTGTAAATTCTGATATACTCTCGAATTCTCCGCCTTCTATTTTGATAGCCCGAGGTTCTGCAGGTTTCCCTAGAAATGTGCCATTATATCTTGTGTCTTCGTCGGTTGTACTGTGTTTCTTCTTCAAAACTACATACGGTTAATATGCGACAACTACGCGCAGAACGTCCACCAGAACTGAACTCACCCGTCAAATAATCATCCTTTGCCCCATCGCCTCCTTCCAGCGCGACCCTCCTAATATCGCGATTGCTTGGGCCTTGAGCCCAACTAATAAAATTATCCACGCCCCTAGTATCTTCTTGGCCCATGAATTCCTGCTCTCCTGACGGTGTCTCTGGATACAGCACACCGCATGATTCCATTGCCATTCGAACATCTCGTACCGTAATACTGAAGTCGAGGTCAGGTTCATCGGCATTATTGACATCCGCATGAGATAAGGCAGACTCGGCGATGGTGACCATGAACCTCGCCACAATATCAGTAAAGGCATCCAGAACCGAAGGTTTTGTGGAGTGAAACCCAGCTGCGCGAAGGACGTGGAGTACGCAGGGGCGCAAAAGAGCGTGGTAAAGAGCTTGCGGATTTGTCATTTTTCAGAGGTAATGGAGTGGAGTGGGGTGATGTGATGGGGTGAGATTTATGGCGGTTTCTTTCTGGTGATGATGAAGTTGGCCAAAGAGTTCTGTTGTTATAGTTGCAAGCACTCTGTGGTTGTTGAATGAAATTGGAATTGTCGGGACAACCAGGTCAAGGGACAAATGATATAAAGTTCTTCATGGCCAGAATTCCTGTGGCAGTTGACAATCTAGTGTTTAATTGTTAATGTTGAGCCTACGGAGTAAGGTGAAGCTAAGATTGCCAGGCATCAAAGGATCGTTGCGATTGGTGAAGCAAATAGCATACTCAACCTGGAGTACTTGAGTAGGTATCTTCCAACAAAGATTAGGGTGAATTTGTGGTTTTGCGCTTATAGTTTTGTAGGCTAACGGAGTGTTTCCTGTCCCGCCCGCAGCGCCCACAGTGGGATAATAGTCAGTGCGTCTTCCTGGCGCTGTCGCTAGTAACTTACCTAATGTTTCAAAGAAAGTCCAAAGAAAGTCCAAAGAAAGTCCGAAGAAAGTCCGCGACACCAGACACTTGCTTGAACTGACTATTAAGATGCATCCACGAGGTCCCCTGTCCTTCTGCGATAAATCGCGACAACCAAATATCGCTCCAACTCCACCTCTCTATTCGCACTATAACGCTCTGATGAACGCGCGGTCGTAGTCGCTACTCGCCGCCATGAAACTTAAGTTGAATCTCCCTACTGCCAGCGCTTCCACCGCAGCTGCGTCTTCAGGCACTCCAGCGACACCAGGGCCCTCCGCGACACCAGGAGGCTCAGCTCGGCCAGGCACGAAAATCAAGTTCAAGACCAAGTCCACACCCTCTACCCCTTTGGACCCCCCAGATACGTTCAAGATCAAGAAGTGGAAGGCTCAAAAGCCCTCCAAGCCATCGTTAAAAACCACGAAACACGTTGATGGCAAGAAGGTTGATAGCAAGAAGAGAGACAGAGAGGAAAGCGACGACGATCACGGAACAATCGCAGGTCAACCGCTTAAACATCAACCAAAGAAGATCAAGATTGTTAGCGCCAAACCCCCCAAGACACCAATAGCGCAGACTCCTATAAATTTCAAGGCAAAGATCAAGGGCAAACCTCTTCAACGACATAAGGGAGAAGGATATGACTCTGAGGCTAGTGACACTGAAAAAGATCCAGTACAATTGGAGGGATTTATCTGGCGACTGCTTCCTAATGAAGACTGCGAATATCTGCGACAATGTATTGTTGAGAAAAAAATGGGCGTACCTATTTCACAAGGCGGTGCACATATAACGTTCAGATTTTTTAGTCCTGATGCTCGACGAGTCTCATTCAATATTCGAGGGCATTACTACGCAGCCATTGTGGTTGATCTGCCCACGATCACTGAAGCTATGAAGAGTTGGGACAAGCGTGGTTGGTGGAAGAGTGTGGATATCTGTCAGATGATATTGATGCTGTCACCAGTCGAGAAGGAGGAAGACGTCAGGACATTCCCACTCCCAAAGGAGGTCAACCCAAGGACCTGGGCCTATTGTCACGGTATCACGCCTCCAATGCATTATGCTCGCAAACGACGTTTCCGAACCCGAGCGAACAGAAGCGATATTGAGCAAATGGAGAACGTTGTTGAAAGACTTATAGACGCTGATAGTAAAGCGGTATCTTCGAGTTGGCAGATGATTGATGAGAACAAGGAGAGGAGAAGTCAGATGTACAGTCCTAATCCTGAAACCCCTGGACGAGATGACAACGACGAGGACGAATACGATGACGAAGACGCAGAGGGAGAAGAGGATGATACTTCACAGCAGCCAGGCTACTTCAACACAACTCACCACAACGAAGGAGGAGAGGACGACGAACAGGACGACGATCTTTTTGCAGGAATGGCAGAGGAAATAGAGGCTGCGCTGGAAGATCAACTAGATGACCAAATGGATGTATCAACGCCGATGTCTACTACCGGAGCCACGCCCATGGCCTTAAACGACAACTCGTCTAATTTCCCACAACAAGACGAGGAGGAAGAAGACAGTGGCGATGAGTCTATGGAAGGAGATGACGAGGAAGACGACGATGACGGAGAAATGGACCCAGAAGAAAAAGAGCGACTTGCCCAAATCGAAGAAGTTAAGGAGGATATCGCCGATTTGGAAAAGAGAATCGAGACTACTCAGACACAAATTGCTACACAACAGAATCCAATTCTTAAGAAGAGATTGGAGGATAATGCACGCAAGTTGAAGGCCGAGTTGCAGATTAAGAAGTCATCTATCGGCGAAGGGGACGAGTATTGAGAGTATTATATTAATTTGTAACATTAGATGGCATGCGGAAGTGCTCTGCATGGCAAATTTCCTCTTCGGCTGGGAATTTGGTCGAAGACGGATCATCCGCTTTCAGATGAACCAAAACCTCATATTGGCGTTGGAGCATAGCATATGTAGGCGCTTTCTGGGCTACTGGTGGAAGTTGAGGCCCGGGACTGGTATAATGATTTAATGGGGGCGTTATGACAAATCACAGGGCAGAAGTGAGCTAAGAATCCGTGACACTAGCGAGATATGAAAATAAGTTGATCAACTAGTTTTTCTGTTGTCCAGTGGTATCAGGGGATCTTTGCTCTTCACACGCTCCCTTCTTTTCCTATCTTGATGAAACCAGAGTCAGAAGTATTACTTCATATGTTAACTCGTATCTTCCTATAGTGTTTTGTACACATTCCCACTCTCTTACAATACTTACAAGCATACAAGTGACATCAAGTGTCACAGTCCTCCCATTTCCCTTTTTTTCATGCACACCACACATCCCATTCATAATGACCGCTCCAAAGTTTCTCCCCCAATCCATATGGCCATATCCCAATCCCAATTCCCCACTCCCACATTCCTTCACAACCTCCTCTACATACTCTTCAAGTAATTCTTCGTCTTAATGGCCTTCCTTCTCTCCTTCCTCATCGCGCCTCTAATCTCTTCCCGCGCCTCCACTGCTTCTATAGACCCCTCCACGGTCCCTGCTTCATTAGAAGGTAAGTCAATAGATTGTTGTGTGAGAGGGATCTTGGGCTCAAAGATGGATGTGTCGCCTGAGGCAAGGAGCGCGGCTTCGAGTTTACGCTGGCGTTTTGCTGCTTTTCGACGGAGCTTTTTGGATTTAGCTGGGGGCTGTTAGTTCATGCTTGTGTTTTCTTGCAATAGATTGGGGGGAGATAAGATTGAGAATAGAACAACACTCCTCAAATTCCACGAGTAGTTCAAGGGAAGAAATAGAAGAAAGAAAACAATAGAAAAACATACAAAATTCATCTCCAGCAACCTCTTCCTCCCCCTCTCCCCCAGTATCCTTCGCATCTAGAATCCTCCATAACCACTCGGGATACTCTTCCTCCGCTAACGCTACCGGATCATCTCTTCCTTGGATATAATTTATTCCCTTTAAAACCTTCCCCGCAGCCACCGAGGAGACAGGTAAGCCCGTAGTTTTTGTCTTTGATTTTAGTGTTCCGAGAGAGGCAGAGCCAGGGTTGGGTAGAGGAGTTGTGACGGTTGGTGCGGCGGCGGGCGCTGAGAGAGGTGGGGTTGTCGAGCGGAACGAAGAGCTTGTTGTTAATTTGCGTAGGAGGGGGTTTGAGGCGCGGAGGGAAGATCCTTTGCGCAGACAGGAACGGCAGATCATGGTTTTGTGGTTGCGACGGGGACTCGATTGAGGGTCTGGCGTTGAATTTCCAATTGGGATGGGGGTTGAGCTTCAGAAAATGTTTGGAGGGTACGGGAGCCGGGATGTGTCGGAGGTGCGGGCAATATAAATCTTGGGATGAGCTTTGGCGCGACCACTTTTGAGCTGCAAAGAGTTATAGGTAAGATTCCTTGTTTATTCTTTTGATGATTTTTGAACATGATTGAAAGGTCTTCTAATTTTCTGGTTTGGATAAGTCGACTTGAACATGTCGAATTAAGCTCTGCGAGCTGTGGCCATTCACATAGGCTCGAATGGTCCATAACTATTGTGTGGTATCTTCTGGAAAGCAATACTTTATTTATTAATTTGATATTTCCTTTTAATTTCTCGATGATTTCCGAAGTTCTTAACATTGTTGAGAGTAAAACATACATGATGATTTTGGATCTCCTAGCCTGTATTGGGAGCTTCATGAGAGTTGTAGATACCTTTCGCATCCCAGTTTGAAATGAGGAGTAGTTCACAATTGTAAAATGCTGTTATATACAGTGGGATTGGAAGTAGCAACCATCTTCAATTCCCTTAGAACGCAAGCTGACGATTGGTGGTAGCGTGCGTTCCATTCTATCGTGAGCGATCTCTGGCTTCATCATACAAGCGTATTTCTCCCAATTGAAGCTCTCAAGACCATATTCCTTCAGAGCTTTCCACGAACTCCCAGCCGTAATTTCTTCACTTCCCGTTTTCTTCTTGTTTTTTGATGTAATTTGTTTGCTCGAACAGGTAACCCTTAATCTTCGCCTCCTTCAACAGCTCAAAATATCGTTCTATAATCCAATTATCAGCAGGTATACATAGAAACTAATCCCGAAGCTCGAAGTACAGTTACCCCATGCCAACAGCAATGAAAGCGCAACCAAAGCTTACCTCGTAGAACTCCACACTTCTCCAAATGGTTGACTCCTTCCCGGTAATAGCACTTCCCAAGCTCCTCTCTCACCAATCGCGCCATCATGCTCCTAACCCATTGCTCTCTAATGATTGCATCCTGCGCTTGCTTCAATCGCTTGGTGTCATCATAGTTGACTCCGTCAAAGGTTGGTGGGACTGTAGGCTTCTTCGCCAGGAAGGCGGCGGACTCGGGAGTTGGAGCCATCTTGGGGAACGGCAGACAGATGGGCTCTTGAGATGTTTGACTGGGTACACCGAAAATTAGATATGTTGTTTGGCTGGGCTATCAATTCCAATATCGAGATTCCCCAAGTACCCTTCGCAATCCACCTGCAAGCCTCGATGTTCGTCGCCTGACGGCGTCGGGACTGGAGATTCATAATTCCGGATCACGTGTCGGCATAAATAAGCGCGTCCTTGGCGTGCATAGCACTAATGCCAGTTTAAGCTCTAGCGCACCCCGCTTAACGTGATAAACGCAGATTTTTTTTTGCGCGATAAGAGCTTTTATCCACCGCCTCTCGATATATTTTCTCGCGCTCCCCCCAACCTCATCCTGTTCCTCTTCACATCTTTCCATCCAACCACTTCATCCAACATCATTCTCCCTCAGTTACCCGTCCATTCTTCCTTCACACACACACATACTCCCCCAATCATCAAGATGGGAAAGACCAAGGCTGTCAAGACTGGCAGCAAGGCCAAGTCTGAGGTCAAACCAATTTCAAAAGTCAAGAATGCAGCAGTCACTAAACCTTCCCAGACTCCAATTGCCAAATCCAAGGCCATCGCCAAAGACACTGCCACCAAAGTCAACGCTAAGGAGGCAAAGAAGTCCAAGAAGGTCGTCAAGGAGCCAACTCCATCTGAATCTGAGAGCGAATCTGGTTCCGACAGCGACTCTTCCGAATCTGAGGAGGAGGCAAAGCCAGTCGCCAACGGTAAAGCCAATGGCAAGGCCGTTGTCGCAAAGAAGGTAGCTAAGTCCGATTCCGATTCTTCTGATTCATCAGACGATGATTCTGAAGCATCCGATTCTGACTCTACCTCTGCCCAGACCGAATCCGACAGTGACGATTCATCTTCTGGAAGCGACTCTGAGGAAGAGGCCAAACCTGTAGCCAAGAAAGTTGTTGAGGCTACCAAGAAGGCTGTAAGTGTTCTCACCCACACATCCATTCAATGTTCATCACACTAACACTCAATCAGGAGTCATCTTCCGGCTCCGATTCCGACGACTCTGGATCCGATTCTGATTCTAGCGAAGCTGTCAAGGCTGAGAAGGACGAGTCCTCTGGATCCGACTCTGGATCTGGATCCGACTCCAGCGATTCCGACAGCGAGACCGAAGCCGCTCCATCGAAGAAGCGAAAGGCTGATGACGAGCCAGAGGCAGCTACCAAGAAGGCTAAGACCGAGGATGTTGAGGACACTGGAAGCAAGAACTTGTTCGTTGGTAACTTGAGCTGGAACATCGACGACGAGTGGTTATACAGAGAGTTCGAGGAGTTCGGAACCATCACCCGTGCCAACGTTCTCACTGACAGAGAGTCTGGCCGCTCCAAGGGTTTCGGTTACGTTGAGTTCGACAGCTCTGCCTCTGCCGCCGCCGCTCTCAAGGCTAAGAAGGGTGCCATGATTGATGGTCGTGAGGCCAATGTCGACTTCTCTACCCCACGAAACAACGATGCTCCTCGCGACCGTGCCGACAACCGTGCCAAGTCATTTGGTGATTCTACTAACCCACCTTCTGACACTCTCTTCGTCGGTAACTTGTCATTCGATGCTGACCAAGACACTGTTGGAGAGGCATTTGGAGAGCACGGAACTGTCGTTAACGTCAGACTTCCAACTGACATGTAAGTACTTAAATCACCTCGTCCCATTTCTCCATACTAATATCCTCTAGGGACTCCGGTAACCCTAAGGGATTCGGATACGTTACTTTCGACTCTATCGACGGAGCAAAGGCTGCTTTCGAGGCCATGAAGGGACAAGATATTGCCGGTCGTCCAGTCAGACTCGACTACGCTACTCCTAAGCCTGACAGAGGTGCTGGAGGTGGCCGTGGTGGACGAGGCGGCTTTGGTGATCGAGGTGGCCGCGGAGGCGGACGTGGTGGTGGACGTGGTGGATTCGGTGACCGTGGTGGTCGTGGCGGTGGACGTGGAGGTGGCAGAGGTGGCGCTCGAGGTGGCCGGTAAGCATTTCTCTTGATGTCAAGTCGTTGAGCCTGTTCTGACATGAAAATAGTGGTGGATCCACCAACCGTGGAGGCTTTGGAGATTTCCAAGGCAAGAAGCAGACCTTCTAAGCGAAGGCTGTTTGTGGGCTGTCCAGTTTGGCTGCACTCTAGATTGATACTTTTGTATCTTTCTATGTCCCGTGGGTTGTTCGTTGGCTTTGTGGGTTGTGGGCTCTTTTGACTTCTCTGCTTCTATAGCAGTTGTGGGCATTGAGATCAGACTTGTGGGCTTGAGACATTACACAGTGGGCTTTGTTGGCTTGTGGCTTGTGGCTGTCCCGAAACTCCCTTGATAATCAGGGGATTTGAGCTTTTTTGATGAACATTATGGGGCGTTGGGGATACCTTGATCATCTTCCGTGGGCTTTGAACATATTAAGAAGTCGAAATGAACCTCCTTATATCTTATCCTTTGGATGGATGTCTTGGAGCGGATCGAGCTTCATGTGGGCTTTGAGAAATCATGATACGACATTGGCTTGGTTGGTTTGGAATGGATGGGAAAAAAGTTCTTTGTTTTTAGATGTTGCTACGATAATATTCCTGTCCTGGTGTGGTGCGATAGTTTCGCACAGGGACGACCTGTACTATTCTACTGGTGAGTAACCCCACTTACTGTTCGGAATCCAATCCATGTACTCTCAAACTAGTTCTCCGTTGTGGTTAACACAACAAAATAAAAATTCATAAAATAACTTGAGCTTTCATGACGTGATTTGTTCGCGCCCTGTTTTTCTGCCTCTCTTTTTCCTTCTCCCTTGGACAGATGTTCTTTCCAGGCCATTACTCGGTCATGACCATATTCCCATTCAGATTTTCCATTGGATCTGGGCGCCAAGTAGTTTTTGGTGTTGCTAGTTGGTTCTGTTCTCTGCCTTTAGGAAACTCTTGTACACTCGAAATGGACCCGGTTGACGACTTGCTTCTCAAATCTAATTTTGACTGCAATGGTAAAACCCACGTGCCAAGAGAGTTTGTATACAAGTAAGTGGAAAAAACAGTACGCTTCTTAAGCTGTCACTAGATTGATTATCCACTAGATTGACTACGAAGTCCTAGAAGCTCAATTATACTTGAGGTGAAGGAATCAAAATTTCATGCTGAGAATATGGTTTTATGCATAGTCTATTACTATGGACACTGGTTCTGTTGCGAGAAAGTAAATACTATCGCCATAGATAAGAAAGATCATAGTAGATGATTGTGACAACTCATTTTTTGCAATTACTCTGTTAATATATGTTTAACCTAATTACTTACACTAAAGTTGTAATAATAGTAATATTTTCGTTAAAAGAACATGTTATGGTATGATAGCAATAAATAAGTACTATTTTGAAGATGTCGTTGTAGCGAGTAAACACTGGACTCGCAAGCCCATAGAATAAGGTTTCATGTACCCGGGTACACGTACGTCATCTCAATGAGGGGCGAGCAATGATGGGCATCATGAGCACCAAGCGCAAATCCCCCCTCCCCAACTGCTTTCCTAACAAACCTAGCCTAACTACACATAGATGTTTAGGTATATTGAGTGGCAGCCAATTATCATTTCTCTATGAAAGTAACAGTAACTTCCTAATGGGGAAACTCAACATGGCATGGCTTATCAGTTTAGCCATGCTTAGGTCAGCTTCCCCACAACAAAGAGTGAAGAGTGACAGGATGCGATAGAGTACAATGCATGAGAGGGGTTTGGAGGGGTCATGGTGAGACAACCAGGGTTATGCGACTACCCCCTCTAGATGAGTCTCCAGAGTCTCCAGGACCATTCCATCCAGACACAGTTCCAGGTTTGCCCAGGCGCAGCGCAGTCAATGATCATCAGCATACTATTCACGAGGTCTCAACTTCCTTCACCTGACCTGAGAACTGCCAAGTCAAGTCAGCACTGGAGTAAACAGAGACACAACTACTTCTACTAGGTACTACAGTACATCAGCTACCAGTATTCACGCCCAACACCCAACACACCCAACACACCAAACACAACACGCGGAAACTCTCTCACGGACACCCTCACACCCCACCTATTCTACCTAGGTACACATCCCACTTCTTCCAACTCCATAATACGCAGTGCTCAGTACTCGTACTCCCTCCACTCCCTCCCACTTGGCGATCACACTTGACCCATTCAGGATCCATCACTGCATCATCGCATCACCAGGCACTTCTACTCGCTCTAACCCCAAGAGCCCTGAATAACATACATCACTCTCCCTCACCAGAAACCATAAACCCGCCCCAACTCCCCCCTCACGAAGCGCCCCAACCGGATACAGCGGTTTGCCTGCCACAAACGTATCTCTGGCAGATCAGTGATCACAGCGATACTCAAGTAGAGAACCTGGAACTGGACATAATTTCCCCATACTCGGTCCCGCGTCCGCTGTCCAAGCGTTTCGACACTTGCGGATACCAACCCCCCTACAAACTCACCGCTTTAGCCTCTGGGCACCCCACTACCCCTAATCTATTCCTCTATCACGACGAACTCTCCCAGGAAATAGTACAGAAACCATTTGCAACAGTAGACAAACCGTAATAACTCAAGAAAACATGGCTCCAACAGCCGGAGTTCCTCAAAGAGTGCGAAACGATGGTAAGCGTTGGTTCGTTTCCAATATAGAAACCTCGGCTGATAGAGATAGATTCATGGGTTGAGATAGCCTCCCAACCTTCCTCCTCCTCTGTTTCCTCGATCGGTGACGAAGTTGTTACTACTGGCTTACGAGTTCAACATGATCCTAACACGCATAGGAGGCGGCGCGATCGAGGAAGTGTGCCATCGCGAATGAACATGGAAAGAAGACAAACAGGCACTAGCAGCCAAGAGGAATACGATGAGAGTGAGAGCGAAGATGATCGCGTTATGGCCATGTCAAACGAGCGAGTTACACCTGGTACTCGTCTCCTCAATATGCCAGAACCAGAATTACAAAGCCTATCCTCAGACGAAGATGATGACGAAAATGCTACGGCATTAGGCAAACGAACCTCTGAACCATTCACCCCACAGCCCAATGCCTTCTCTCACCCTCCTGTATCACACCATCACCGATCTTCAGCAGGATCTTATTTCCCCAACCGAAGATCAAGCTTTGACAGAAATCCATATACACCTCGTAGACAGCCATCCTACAACCAAGCCGATCACGATGCTGCTCTCCGCGCGTCTCTCACAACTTTACTTTCCATCGGTGCTGCTGCTGCCCGAGGAAAGCGAAGTCAGCAAACCCGTACCAATACCAATAATGAACCAATGGGCCTTCGATTAGTACCTGAATCTGAGCTAATCAGTCCACCTCCCGCACCACCTGCCAACACTTCACGGCCCCTCTCACCTAGACCACGTAGTACCCCCAGTATCTCATCACAAGAAGCTCACGAGAAGAATAAGCGAAAAGCCAACACATCCGCCGGTCCCAAAACCAGCGAGAAACTCCGAGCAGACAAGAAGCGAAGAAAGAGCGTCCAAGTCTTATCAGTAGGAGAGGAAACTCTTGTCTCTCCTACTCTTCTTACCTGGGTTGTTTCTGCTGGTGTCATTGTTCTTGTTAGCGTCGTTGGTTTTGGCGCTGGATATGTGTATGGTAGGGAGGTTGGAAGAGAAGAGATGCTTGCTGGTTTCCAAGGTAGTGGGTTCTCGGAAGGTGGTAATTGTGGTAGGGAGATTGCGAGGAGTAGTGCGGGACACGCGGGGAGCTTGAGGAGATTTAAGTGGGGGATTGGTGGGGGGAGGAGTATCGTTGCTTGAGCTTCTTGCCTGACCTTGCTTGCTACTGAACGTTTATATTATTATATAGTGGGTTCTGGTCATTTGAGGATGGCCCAGGTGAGAGCCCAGCCCTGGTATTTTTGATCAAGGATAAGGGATGCATGGACTCTCGATTAAAGGCACTAACCGATATATGAAGATGATGGATGATGGTGGATGATATGTATATTTTGCCTTCTATTATGTTCTTTTCTTCTCTCTGGTTATGGGAAAGGCGTTTCTTGGGAACCGGTGGTTTTTTCTTCGGAGCATTTTATGCATGAGACTGAATGATTTGTGGGATTCTTTTTTGATTTTTTTTGGGGGGGGGTTATATCTTTGTTTAATGCACAGCGAGCGAGCGAGATGAGTTTTTTTTCTTTTCTTGTCTTCTTCTTTTTCTGCTTGATGGGGTTGGGGAGGCTGCATTTGGGGATTTGGTGGGTAGGTCGGGTTAGGTTGGGTTGGGTTGAATAGTTTGAGATCCCTAAGGGGGTGGAGAGGAGAGGGTTGGGGAAGTGGGAGAGGTAGAAGTTGTAATTTACATGAAAATCAAAATCAAAATCAAAATCAAAATCAAAATCAAAATCATCTTTTCGTCTCCGTTGGGGGTTTTTGCTTTGTTGGGTGTTTGTTGTGTTTATCTGGAGTTTGTGTGGAGTTTTTGATGAGATGCGATGTATGTCATAATATCTGGATTGGATATGAAAGTCCTCCTGGCCTTCTCTGGCATCTATCTACTCTTACAATCAAACCATCAAGCGCCATGCAGGGACTATAGGACACACACTTGCCCCATGTTGGACTACAGGATCAATGTTCCCTTGGTGGGGTGGGCTCTGAGGTCTCTGAGGTGTGATAAGTGACGGATCTTGCGATGGGGTTTGGAACTCATGGATAAGCTGTAAAGCAAGAAATGGTTGGTGTTGTGTGGTTGATGTTGTTGTTGGTGGTGGTGCTGCTGCTGGATGATGATGATGATGATGATCCTTGTTAAGCGGCCAGCCTAGCTGTGCTAAGTACTAGATTTTATACCCCTATCTTGTGCTCAAAGTCCTCAATGTAACACAGAGTAATATTCACAAACACATTCATGCTTGAAGATAACACAATTTCTTCTACTCCTGAGCTTGAGCATATTTGATCATGGTAGTTAAACCCACGTAAGGTGGATATTTCTTCTGTGTTTCCTTAATCTGGATGTTGGGGGGTTGTCATTGATTTTCTCTTTGTGCCCTTCTCTCAACATCCTGAAGCCAGTCTTTAGCCTTTCTTGAAGAGTTTACGGAGGGAGAGTCAAATACAAGGCGACATGCGAGACACGTCTTGTAGCAGCTGGCACATGAACATATCTTTTGCTGGTTTCTTGGCTGTACAAAAGTAAAAGCGGGACGTCGAATATTTACTTCGATATTTACTTAACAAAGAAGCCTGGATCACCAACATCGCAAAGTAACATGTTGTGGAAAGCAAGGAGAGAACTCTTCAATTTGCAAAGGTAAGATACAGGTGTGTAAGAAATACCCTGAAACGGGGCTTTGGTGCCACTAGTATGGTGGCTGAGGTAGTGAGTGAATAGCAAATACCACTAGAAAATATTCATATCCTCAATTAAGACATTTGGCTGTCACCAAAACTGGGATTAAACCTGTCCGCCTGGCCCAGTCAGTTAGCGGCGTTCACCCATAAGCGCCAACACCGCGAAGCTGTTACCACGTCTAAATCCGCGACGGCTACATTCGATAATATTCAAGGTAAGATTTTCTCGAATTGTTGATGAATAAATGCTAACGATTGAAGTGGTTGAATATACAAAGCGGTCCAAGAGATGTAAGGCCTTGCCTCCGTTGAGCGGGGGTTGGGTCCGAACTCTTTTGCTGCTCCGAGTAACGGTATTCACGTTTGTTTGTCTTTTGGGATTACGCGAGGTGGGGCTTGGCGTCGAGAAAGACTTGGAGATGCGCCGTTCCAAAAGCCCAACCCATTCACGATAGCATGCGGCATTATCTCCACGGGTACTTAAGTATTTATCTTGTTAAGTTCTCTTCATATGTAGCATGATAACTGATCGGTACAACTCAAAATACAAACCCATCTTTTTCCGTCGGCTGTGCAAAGACCTTGAGTGATTTCACAAATATTTCAGGCTCAGGCTTATCATCAAACGGAGTTTTCAGTTTCGCCTTCATACGAAGTGTGTTTATGTCAATGCTAATCCGAATTTACTCCTGGTCATGACAGTAAGTCTTTTTTCGGCAGCAGATACACTTTTGCCATTGCAAAGTTCGGATTTAAAGGTTATAGCAGTCGCGACAATTCTTTGAATTGTAGGCTTCAAATTACTAGGATCCGATGTAGTCCGTAGCCGTGGCTAGATCCAAAGTCTCGTTGTCTAATACCCTGATACCGTTGGTCCATTGGTGTCGTGGAAGCCCATAACAAATGCCTCTTTATAGAGGAAATTCGTTGGGCATTGTCGGTGTATCTTATAACCTTTCTTGATCCTTGATATACTTGGAAAGCGGACATAATACCAGGCGGAAATTAGAGGGTATCTGTAGACTTATCGTATAGTCTTATCTCTTCTGTACGATTGAGGTTGTAAAAGATTTGTTCTTGACGTGGGTTAAATATTTCTGCTTTTAGAACATCTGCCATGCAGAAAAATACCATGTTGTCAGCAAGACTGCTTTTCTGAACATTTGAGACTTATGTATACCTAGTTATCACATCCACTGCAATCATACCCTATTTCCACAGCCTGGCAGTCTTGGAAAGAAGGTTTTCAATTGGTGAATGTGTTGAAGTCTAGAGAGAAACAATTCATCCCAAGATATGATCTGAGAATCTCTTACCTTTTCGCTCCAACTGTCCTCCCAAGACGTTTAAGTTGAGTTTCTTTATAGCATCAAGCAGCCAAAATACAGAGACTTCAACTTGGTCAAAGTCTAAATAATCTTACATTCTATGCCGAACATCCACCCCTGAACTTAAATGACCTGCAATACGCCATACTTGGCTATGTGACTAACTTGATACCCCCTATTCTTCATTACCTTCCAGAAAACAAACACCGAATTTTGGGCCTAACGCTCAGCCTACAAGAGCCAAAGCTTGCCTCTGAAAAAACACTAACAAATGGGCCTTTGATAAGGACAAGGCTTAGAAAGTTCAGCTAATACTGTAACAAGAGGAAAATAACAAAAAGAAAATTTCTATCTAGACCTAGCTATCGAATTCGACAGCAGAAGTAGTTCCAAGGAATTGAGTTCATTCAGATGACGAGAATTCCTCCATACTCTAACTACTCTAACTACTCCAAAAGTGAAGAGTCGACAACCGCCCTACCTTCCTCATCGTGCTCACCATTGAAAGCAAAGAGATAATAAATATACCACCTTGTACTACTTCCGAAGCTCTGCAAACTCTTGGACTGCATCTTGTAAGTATGTTAATACCAATATTGATAAGGGGCTCTTCTTATATACTTGTTTATCGTTAATACCTATAACTTCCACCACAACTCTTTCTAGAAATGTTCTTTTAGGGCGAGGAAAGGCTTTTATCCTATCTATATAAATGGGTGGTACGTGAACGAAATATTTTCCTCTATGAAACTTTCTCTCTGGTTTACGATTTCACTGTTATACCCATACTTATAGTAATTAACTCACTTGCAGTAAGCCCACCACTCCTAGTCAAAATGGCGGAGGTGCCCTAAAATTACATTACACCAGGGCTATGAATGAGGTCTCCACTTCTTCGCCAAAGAGAATATGTATAAAAGTACGGAAAGTACAACGAAGAAGGGATACTGCGTAAAATATACCATTGAAGTCGTAATATTCATCATATTGTGGGAGTGTGCGAGAGGAAATGTACAGCACCGTAACAAGAAAGATTGGAAATTAAATCTTACTTGTGAAATTATGTAGAAGCTCTTCGCATATTCCTACATACCTACATACAACAAGTACCTTTCGCACCCCTCTATCCTCTACCCCTCTATCACAATCACAATCACAATCACAATCACAATCACAATCACAATCACACCCCTCTATCACAACTCCTTCAACCACACATCAAATCAAACGAGGGTCTACGCTCTCTCTACACTATAGACCCCCAAAAACCTCCCCCCCTCTAACCCGAATTCCAAGTCCCAAATAATGACACACACACACAAAAATCCAGACTCCAACAGCCTCAGCCTCAGCTTATCCCCTCCTCAACCTAAGATTCAAGTCCGAAATCCAAGTCCAAGTCAGTCCCATGCACGAAACGAAACCGCCCAAGATCTCGACTCGCCCCCCCTCGCCACCCCCAAACATGAGGCCTCGTATTAACCCCCCCATCCATCAATAGAGAAAGCCACACACTCACCACCACCACTAACCCACACACCGAGATCCACACACGCACTCACCCAGACATCCCCGTTTCAACTTCAATTTCCCGTTTCAACTTACAACTTGCAACCACAAAAGAACGGCGTGACATTTTCTTCAATCACCTACCCCCTCCCCCTCCTCCCCCACCCCATCAACGAAGTGACATTTTCTTCAATCACCTACCCCCTCCCCCCCACTACCCCATCAAGAACTCACACGTTTCGCTCTACCCTCTACCCCCTCTACCCTCTACCCTCCACCCCTACAGCTGCAGCTACATCAAACGGCACAGCAAGAACGAAAGCAGAAAACACGAAACGCCCTCCCCCCCTATAAATCCTCTATAAATCTAAATCCTCCCCGTACAACCCCAAGGCCCCCCAAGGCCCCCAAGGGGGCAAAAAAGAAACGGCAGCCTTACTCGTATCTTCTCTGTTTCATTTCATTTCGTTTCGTTTCAGTGGTACGCACTCACACCATACACCACAGCACAACACACTTTTTTTTATCGGCACTTTGTTGGTTATTGTATAGTTGGTGAGGTGTAGGTCAGGTCAGGTCAGGTAGATGTAAGGTGTATAGATGGGTAGGTCAGGTGGGTAGATGTATAGATGGGATGGAGGTGTGGGACGGAAGTATGGATGGGAAAATCAAGATCTAGATTCATACATAGTACATAGCTTTCAAACCCATAAACCGAGGAAAGGAAAACAAGTAGGGAGGAGAAGGGGAAGGGTGTTTGTACTGGCAACACTACACTACATACATACACCACGGTACATACACCACGTGAAGCAAACACGGAGTACTCCGTACCGAGTGAGAGAGTCATATGTCATGGAGTGAGAAGATCTCAGAAGGATGGGATTTCCATGATATGTATGATATGTTTGTTAGTTAGTTATTTAGGCTGAGTAGGGAGGTTGAGGTGGATAGGAAAATCAAGATCAAGATCTAGATTCATCGAATCATCTGCACTTTCGAAACCCACAAACCGAGGAAAGGAAAACAAAGAGGGAGCAGATAGGCGGGAAAGCCTACACTACACTACACTACACTACATACACCACGGTACATACACCACGTTACGTGAAGTAAACACGTAGTACCTACCTACCGAGTGGGAGAATCATATATCATATATCATGTCATGTCATGAGAAGATCTCCAGCTCAGAAGGACTCATCTGAGATTAATATACTATAATATGTATGTTAATTAGTTAGTTAGTTAGTTACTTACTTACTTACTTACTTACGCTGAGCTTCGTAGAGACCCCGATACTATATTAGTATTATAAATCCCTCCAGACTTCTACTCTCTCTACAACCACCACCCACCACCACACCACACATATCCATTTATCAATCACCATAACCTAGCTGCATCTAGCTGCATCTATCTAGCTACTCGTAGCGTTCTCAGAGAAACCGAAGAGTACTGTACAGTACATAAGAAGATACCTAGATAAATAAATATATAACGAGTTCCACATCCAACAGTCCCCATACACACATCTTCCACCTCACCTCACCTCACCTCGCCTGTGCCTCATACCATAAGATAAAGTAGCACAATTCATCCATTTCATCCATTTCATCCCACACACGAGACAATCCGCAATCCAAGAATCAGATAAAGCGGAAAGAAGGAAGTCACAGATCAAACTCCAGAGTCTAGACAACCTAGAATCCCCATTCTGTCGTAAGTCGCAAACCAAGCAGAGCAGAGCAAAACATCTAAACAAGAAGGAAGGAATCACGAGAAAGAAAAAAAAGAGGCACGTACGGAGTACAATACAGGAATTGTAAACCGAATCCCACCTAGATGAAATCCCCAATTTCGAAACGAGGAGGATCATGTCGAGGTGTGTTTTCTCACAGACTCACAGACTCACAGATTCACAGCTCGTTTCTACTCGAGCATTGTTAACGCTGGATTGGATTGGATTGGATAGGATTAGATTCCCTCCCTACGAGTACCCAATCAGAGAATAATGGTATCGGTAAGCACCCAGCCAGCCCCGGAGAAAAAAAAACATGTTTTCCCCTTTCGGTGATTTTAATCACGGGACGGAGATTTAGGATGGACTTCCATTGGTGTGCTTACGTTGCTTGGACAATGGGAGGGAAAGGAGTGCGTGCGATTCGAATGGCGAAGCCAGAATTTCAGGAGAGCTCGGAAATCAAATGTCTTAGAAGTTGTGTGGTTGGTAGTGGTAGGAAGGCAAGAAATATTGTTTTTGCTTACTATGGATACGTATTTTCCGTGGCTGATAACGAGATGGAATAATAATAATGATGGGATTAATTGTGCTTATCTCATATTTGTAGGTTTGATGATCGGGAAGAGAGTAGAGCCCACTTTTGAAATGATATAGTTATGATTTATCACTTGGAGATAGAAGATAAAAATACCTAACAAAAGTAAAATGATGAAGCATGATCTCGATGCATCAGAGGGGAAAAAAGCAAGAATTGTCGAGAAGAAGGGGAATTCGCCATAACCGGGAAAGAAAGGCATTCTTCATATTAACAACGAAATCTTGGAACTTGGAAGGAAACCAGCTGGTTGACGCGCCTTGATATTTCCTGCTCACTCGGTGTCAGAGAGGCTAAGTACCGGACGCGCGATAAAATTAGAACCCATGCTGTGTACAAAGGATGGTGTGATGGTACAGAACGAATTCGGAATTGAGGTTACATTGTGACATGGATTCGGATGCACACCACTTGACAATGGAGGCTGGGGATAAATATAGCGAATCGTAGTGTTTGTACCCTGGAAGATGCTACCAGTATTCGTAAAGTAGCCTCGCCATGTTGGAAATGAAATGTACGATGGTGCAAGTGCGATGATGAAAGTGAGGGCGGAAGTCATGGCTTCAAGATGATAACTGCAAATTGCTGCTTGTGCACTTGACATAGTACTGAAGCAATGTGTGCTCAATCAACATTCAAATTGCCGAGATAGATCCCCGTAAGCGCAATGACATGTATACGTTAACTCTAACTGACATTGAGGGGTCCGAATGTAACCCAATCCGCCATGGGGGGAAAACTGAAGACGACCCATTCGGAAGACAGAAAGAAAGCCGAAATGTACAGCATTGAGGCTCTGATTGAGTTCTGACGCAGCCCCGGATTGAATTTGATAGCAAGTTCATTGGGGGCAGCAAAGTTAGTTGGGATATTGTATCAACGTACCTGGTTGGTTGGTTGGTGTTTAAGCGGGATGACTTTCGAAGGAGTCGAGGCGCAGACCTTTTTGGCGGACTGGATGACAAGACTTCGGAACTTTTTCTCTTCCCTCGGGCCATCGTATTGCAACTGACAACTTATTTAGCCGAAGAGGACGGTTGGATCTGAGGCGGCTTGTTGGTTTTCCTTTCACAGCAATGCCAATGACAATGCCAATGCCAAATTTGGCAGCGGAAGGAATTCTCGATGACGGTGGCACCAGCGTAATGTAAGCGCAATGAACAGTGAGACATTTGACAAACCTTTGCGTCAAGAGTAAACTGCATAGGAGCTGTGATGGGATTCTTTTGCTTGGGTGAAAGCTGGTTTCAGTGGAGGGTCTATAACTGCTGTTGGTGCGAAGTGCTCGAGGATGTGGCAAGAAGAGTTTCTGTTATTGCAGGTGTGTATGATAATATAGTGGCTAGACCAGGCTGGTAGGTGGTACGGAGTAGTTCAAGAAGGATCGACCATTCCCGGTATTTTTCCGTGGGGAAGGAGATGTCGAGAGCTCACTCGTTGTTTCTTCGATAACAATGCGGTCGCCGATCGCCGGTCAGCCTAATCTGAATCATCAAAACGCCACTGATACTGATTCGTACTATAGTTAGGTACTCTGTACTGTTGGAACGATTTGGACGAAGGAAGGGAGAGGGAATTGATGCTTGGATTTAGCGAGAAAAGAGCAGCTGGAGAATTATGGAGAATTACACTGGATTTGTTGGTACGGAGTATTGTGGATTAGGTATCTGATGGTGAGATTGTCTAGGTACCGTACGCCCTACGCCGTACATCCTGAATTGGCTCATCGGCTGTACATCCTCCAGGCTGTACTCGAGTACCTACTTGGTAATGTCCGTAATACAAGATTGATGTTGTGCCTATGCCTCGTACAGCAGGAAGTCTGTTTGGACGGGCAGGGCAAGCGCCAACCAATCGCCAGCTCAATATCTGTTCTGCATCTAGCCCCTCCCCCCTCCCGGAAGGGCCCTCATTAGGCCGGGCCGCGCGGGTCTTTCAATCTTTGGGGTCGAATTTTTTCCATTTTTTCCATTTTTTCCCCTCCCGAGGTCTGTGGGGGATGCACTAACGTCCAAGGAAATCAGTGAGTGTCACTGAGGATTGAATGTCTGATTTCCTTATGGTTATGGGCCTCGCAAGGCATGAAAGTACTCCGTATTATCGTAAAAACTTGCTGATCCCACCCAACCAACCAACCAAGGCAGCTACAACATCAACTTCGCCTTACAGTTGGCGGTCTCGGCAGTCTTCCTGATGGGAAAATTTTATCAGAGGTCGTCATCGTAATATCGATCTTTACTGCAGAGTTTTGGGTGCGCCACCTGGAGGCCCACGCCCACGCCCACGGCCCAAGGCCAACCTGGGAATCTCTTCGAGGGTCTGGTGGGCTGTGCTTAGGTATTTTGGTGCATCAGCCAGGGCTCGAGCCAGGGGGAGGTCCTGGTCGTGAGTAAGCGAAGGAAATCAACCACACCTTGAATCCCACAGGGCCACTTACACCCACTGCAGCCACTACTCGAGTACCCCATCCAGCCCATCCAGCCCATTCACACAATGGTACTCCGTATGTACACCGTATGTTCTATCCTCCTCTACAGCGTCACTCCGCAGCAACCACGTCCGATTGGGTAAAGTACTGTGATGAGCTGCGATTGTAAAACAGTTTCCAGCGTATTGGCCCACCGCCCACCGCCCACCCTCCATTGCCTCATGCCTCAAGGAGTACCTATACGGAGTATAAGGAGTATGAGGATGAAGATAGTGTGATCCTTAGGGTTAAGGCCTAATCTTTCCATCATCATTTCAAACTGTAGTTCTCTCGGCTGAAGACTTGCCGGAGACTCAAGTTGAGTACCTTGAGCGGGCCTTCAGCGGGTCTTAAATCTTGAGCAATCAATCCTCAAGCCTATTTTTTCTCGCTTGTCATTTTCTTCGGTGTCCCAGTGGTGTAATCCACTCCAACTGAACTTATGGAAAGCACATGCAGGTACAGATAGAGACAGAAATCTTAGGTCACGATGGGGTGCCTATCTGCAAACCACAACAGTTTGGAAGTACTCAAGTACTGTTCGTTTATTGTCCTATTTGGTGCCCATTCTCCGCTTTCTGTCGCACTCGGCTGCGCAGTTGAGCTCCCCCATGTACATGTCGGTTACCTCAACTCATGTACCGCGCCTCCTGCCTCCTGTCCCCTGCCCCAGATACCACCTCCCCTCGTCCCACCCCCAAATCCGTCGTATCCACTGCGTCCCGTTGAGGGGGTTTACCACGTTTCTGCCTCGACATCCTCTATCAGCCCCTGTCCGAAGGTGGCAGTTGTGGGTGTGGGTGTTCCCTAGGCTACTCCCCATCCCACTTGCATACTTGTACGGTTCCATCCCTTCCTTCCCTCTACCAACGGTCTTGCAGTCTCGTTTCAAATACATCCTTCCTACTTGAAATTGGTTATTGTTCCCCTTCCTCCAATTTCCTGACACGAGATTTGATCAAGAGGAATCACAATGACCTTATTACCTACTGCTCTTCCTCTCGTGGCCCGGTCTAGCGAATGTACTACTGGTCAACAGTGTAGTGGTTGTCAAGCGAGTGGGTGTTCAGATTCTGTAACTTCGAGTATAGCATCATCCACAGCAAGTGATGAGCCAGTAAGAACTATCATCACACTCACCACCATTCCTCAACCAACTGGTGCATCATCGACATCGACTACCACAATTCTAAGTTCAAGAACAGCAGCAGAAGCTATGTCGTCCGCATCTCCTTCTCAAACTCCAAAGGCCACCCCTTCTCCAAACAATACACCAGTCATATTAGGCATTGTCTTTGGGATAGTGGGAGGTTCACTTATTTCAATATTAATATGGTTTTTCTGGAGGAAGAAGGTGCAAAAGAGAGCAAGAGTCAACTCGACATCTTCGTCATTTGGGGGTGGAAAGGAAGGGAAAGACTTTGAAATGGGACGACAAATCTCATTTTATGAAAACCAACAACACCTTCAGCCGGAAGATGGTCGAGGAGGTATGTCAATCATTCTTGGATTCTATCAGATGATTTACTAATTGTAATTCAGCAAAGAACCAAGCCCAGAGAGCAAGGAGCCTAAGCCGAGGTTCATACAACTCTAACTCTGCTATTGGTTCCCGTTCAGCTACACCTGCTCTTCCAGCAGAAACAGAAGAGAAACAAGCAGTTCCTTTTCCAAAGGCTCAACGCGCAGCCTATTACCCAATACCAGGTAGAAGTCCAGATATCCCATCCTGGCGCAATGTAGAAAAACCTCATACGCCTGGGATTCCACTAACCCCAATGACACCGATGCATCATCATTCATTACAACAAACAAGTCATCCAGCTTATCATGTCCTTCAATTATCTCAGCACCCAGCATTCAGAGGAGGAAAGTCATCACCACGACCCACACCACCTCCCACATGGACTCATCCAGCTTTCCGCCCAGAAGGCACACCACACCAACTAGATTCCACCCCAATCAATCCTCAGAACGAACTCGATGGTGGATTATCCTACGCTCATACAAGCCCTCGAGTCGAAAGCTTGAGAAATGGCGGCGTGGGCTCATCAAGGCCCGGACTTTCAAGGCCTAAGCATTCATCAACAGAACTTCCTGCAGCCGATGTTCCCCGTTCGTTATTCTCAAACGCAAACACATATTCCGAACCCAACATGAAATCACGCTACGAAACACCTTCACAGCCATGTTCCCAAGCCTCCTCACCCGCTACCCCATTCCCTCAAATCAGAAACGCACGAAGTCATAACGTACTATCAAGAGATAACTCGGCCAAAACAGGAATCTCAACATACACCATCCCAATCGGACTAGGCGTCGTCGATGCCTCCCCAACTATAGGAGTAAACCCATTCTCACTCCCGCTTCAAGGCCGAGAAATCACCTCCGCACCCAAAGCAGAGAAGAAACGCTCCAATTCTCCACCCCCCGTTCTAAAGTCCAACATGAACGATCGCGATGACCATGTGTTATCCTGGGACTCTTATGGAGCAGGACAGTTATCTGGTATTGGTCCTTACAGCTCGACTGGTTCCGAGCGATCACGACGACAGAGGGAGATTGAACAGGGCATTATTGCACGCGATCGAGATGGGAGAGCGGCGATTAGAGAGGGCAAGAAGCCAGCGGGGAAGGCTTGGATGAGTCAGGAGAGAGGGAGTTATGGGGAGATTCCTGAGACGCCTATGAGTAATTATACGGAGAGTTGGATGGAGAGGGAGAGTTGGGCTTTGAGATGATCTTCCCATCTTTCGTTTAAAAAAAAGAGTTTGAGCATGAGCGATTTTGTTTACGATACCCGGATTTATGGGGGAGGAATAATGGAGCATGCGATACTGTCATATCGAAGAATGCTTCTATACCTTGATATACGCACCTAACAGAACTTGGATATCACTATGGAAGGAACAGCACAACTTGTTATGGAAGACATCTTCTTACAATCTTAATGTAAAATACAACCGACTGTACAGCACCACCATACACTCGCTACAACACACACATCACCTCGACATTGGAAGTCGGTCGACACACACTCGTTACATACAACAGCCACATCACACACATCCACCACCCCTGGTCGGATACACACTCGTTACACACACACACACACACACACACACACAAACACTCCTTAAACCACCTTCTACATCTGCATGAATTACATCCAAACAGGCGTTCAGGTAGCATGGGAACAGGAGTTTTTTTTTCGGGATGGGATTGGCATCTAAAGGATATCAGCTTTTTGAAATTGGGGTCTTGGATAGGGGGGATTGGGATTGGGATTGGGATTGGGATTGGGATTGGGATTGGATTGGGATTGGGATTGGGATTGGGATTGGGATTGGATTTGGGATTGGAAATAGGAACGAGGATAGGATTAGGATTGGATTGGATTGGGACAGGATGAGGAATAGGTTAAGGATAAAGATGGATGAAATAAGAAAAGAAGAAATATATCATTTAAATCATGTCTCGTTTTACAAAGATTGAGATTGTTATGAGTGATTTTCATGATTTGTGTGACTTCCAGATAATGATAATGAATAAGGTACATTACAACTATACAATTATATAACAAGGTAATAGTAACACATTATACACCATCGTTAGTTTTGATATTGATATTATTGGTTGACCTAATTATCAAAGTCAAGCAAGACACACAAGTTACAGTACAGTACAATAATCTTGTATTGTTTGTAGTCAGTCGTATATGGTATTGTAGTCAGTCGTATATGGTTCTAAGTAGAGTGTTAGAGTGTGGGATACATACAGGTAGGGTTCCAGGGTTCTATATATACAGTACCATATACCCGTAGGTTAGGTCACGTGTTACCCCCCCTATAGCTGGAGTGTAGTAGTAAGACATGTATGTATAAATAAATAAGACTACCTACTAAGATACGTACTGTACTGTATAAAGAAGTGAGTGAGTGAATATGGATGGTATTATTGTAATAGAGCAACAGATAGATAGATAGATAGATAGATGTTTATTTAAATACTGTATAACATTGAGTAGAGTTTGTAAACTATAGTAGTCAATCTAAGCTAAAAATATATATCTCCTTCATTAATTCATTATCACCTGTTCTTTATAAGATCTGTGGGTCTATGGGTTTGTGCATTGTAGGTTTTTCTGGATATATCTAAGGATAGTGTTATAGAGTTGTGACCTCTTAAGTTAAGTGACTATAGATAGATAGAATGTATCCTCGTCTTTTATTCATTCACCTTGTGAAATCCTTGTAAAATAAAAGATTTATCTACCATCCGAATTATCCCATCTAACAAAATCTTTACCCTCGAAATATCTTTCCTTGTCGAAAATTATTCGAATCACCTAGTATATATCACCTAGTATAGTTCCAGCTAAAGAAGTTTATCTACTATACTACGTAAAGCTTTCTTAGATACATTGGGGAGAAAGAGAAGAATATAGGGGATAGGGGATATGAAGGAGGGTGCGGTGAGGATGTCACTGTGGTGCGATTCCTGGTGTTTGGATGTTGGGGATTTGATTTTTTTACTGGGTGTTTTGGTTTTATAGGGTTTCGAGGGGAGGGGTTTCGAGGGGAAGGTGGAAGGGAAGGGGAGAGGGGGTGTATGTGCTTCACTATATAGGTAGATAGGTAGGTAGAGAACACCCTGGGTATAGTATAATAGTCATGATAGGAAAAGATGAAGTAAAGTAAGGTTAAGGTATCCCTACTAATTACCTCTCCTCTACATACACACATACTCCATACCTAGAACCGCGCTACAAACCCCTTAAAACCCTCGCAAAGCTCAAAAACTACATATATACCCTCCTCCCCTCCCCTCCCCATAAAACCCACCCACACACCCACCCAATCACCAACATAAAAAGTATATAAATATAAACACAATATCCCCATCCACCTTTCGCACCAAGAAAGATTTCACAGATAAAGAACACTAGGTATTAGCTATACTACAGAAATCTCTCACCTGCCGCAGGGAAGAAAGTTAGAAACCTTCTGTCCTTCTAGGAAAAAGAATAGGTATAGTTAGTTAGTTAGTTTTTTGTAGATAATAGTTACAGTAGTACGTCTTTCTATAACACTATTGTATATAGTTAAGTCAAGTTAATTTAAGTAAGTAAGTGAGTAAGTAAGTAAGTGAGTAAGTGAGTAAGTATCCACTATTGTGAACTTTGGTCGTCGTTGTATTAAATTACTATATAAACTATACTATACCTAAAAAGAATATAAATGAAAATATAATGTAATGTATACAGATAATAACCAACTAACTCTCTCTTAACGTTAACTTACAAACTCACTTAAACTTACAGTATAAAATTACGATTCTCTGAAAGATTAAAAGCTATAGTACTAATAGCTTACTACATCCCAATCCAACGATTCTTTATGAAATAATACTACTTAAGGGAAAGCGGGGTTGTTTCTCTTTCCGACTATAATTATATCTATCTGCCGCGATATTGAGGTCGTCTTTGGTTTATTCTTGGGTTTATGTAAGGAGCTGGCGGGTTAGTGGTGTATTACTGGCTGTTTACTTATCTACCTGTCTACCTGTCTGTCTATCTACCTGTCTAGCTATCTCCTAGTCTCAACATATATACATTTCAATTTTTAAATTTACAATATCCACTTTTTATCTTAGACCTTACTCCTCATACTATAGGTTCAATTTTACCATTTAACCCTTTCAAAAGCTTAGAAGGCAAAAAGCAAAATTGAACCTAGAGGGAGCAGGAGCAAGATCTACGACAAAAAGTAGATATCGTAAACCTAAAAATCGAAAAGTACCTAGGCATATATGTTGAGACCAGGAGATGGTGAAATTTTTTTTATTCTTTTTTTAGATAAAGTGTCATATTTACTTTTACAAAGTTATCTATTGTTTGGAAGGATATATATGACTGGCTTATTTTAATATAACTTTGACTAATATCACTTTATTTTAGACTTCACTTGAGGACAGGCGAGAGGTGAAGACAAGCTTCACTTTAGATAAGCTTTATGTCTGTCCTTACCTCTTACCTGTTCTCACTTCTTGTCTTCACTTCTTGTATGTCTTCACCTCTTATATGTCCTTACCTCTTATCTGTCCTTACCTTATGTCTGTCCTCACTTCATGTCTGTCCTCACTTTATGCCTGTCTTCACCTCTCGCCTGTCTTTACTTCTTATATGTCCTTACCTCTTATCTGTCCTTACCTTATGTCTATCTTTACTTTATACCCGTCTTTACCTCTCGCCTATCCTTACTTCTCTCCTATCTTTACTTTATACCCGTCTTTACCTCTCGCCTATCCTTACTTCTCTCCTGTCTTCACTTCATTTCTGCTCACTTTATGTGAATTTGTACTACGTGACTCTAGGAAACTAAACAGGTACCTTAGTATAACTAAAATTCACTAAAACTGCGTAATAAGCGTATTCACTACATATTATCTATATTCACTATATACTATGTATATTCACTGCCAACATATGACCACAATTCACGACTGGCCTACAAGGTAAATTCACTATTATACTCAACCTCAATTTACTATCTAGTACTCCGATTCACTATAAATTATAGGTACCCTTATTCACTATCTAGTACTCCTATTCACTATTTACTACCTATATTCACTATAAACTACGTTGATTCACTAGTGATCTATATACCACTCCTATTTACTATTTACCTGAATTCACCCTTATTCACTAATGCATGTGGTGAATGGTGAATGGTGAATGGTGAATAGTAAATAGTGGATGTGAATAGTGAATAGTAAATAGTAGATGTGAATAGTAAATAGTAAATAGTACAGAGTAGTTAGTACCAATTATATTCACTATATATCATCTCTATTTACTAATGTATGTGGTGAATGGTAAATAGTAACTAGTAGATGTAAATAGTAAATAGTAAATGGTAAATGGTGAATGGTGAATGGTGAATGGTGAATGGTGAATGGTGAATGGTGAATAGTGAATGGTGAATGGTGAATGGTGAATGGTGAATGGTGAATGGTGAATGGTGAATAGTGAATAGTGAATAGTACGGAGTAGTTGGTACCAATTATATTCACTATATAATATCTCTATTCACTAATGCCACGTATCCCATCAATTCAATACCACATGTCTCCTCTATTCACCCTACATTATCCCTATTCGCTTAAACCACCTTAATTCACCCTTTAATATCCTTCTTCACCGTATTTTATTACTCTTCACTATATATATCCAATTTCTATTCACCATATCATCTATCAATTCACTACCTATATACTACCTTAATTCACTACCTATATACTACCTCAATTCACCAACTTATATCTATTATCCCTATTCACCCCATACCCTATATTATCCCTGATTCTATATTAACTTTATATTACCCCTATTCACCAACCACATTACTTATCAATTCACTACTCATCACTCTATTTCACTCCCCTACTCCTTAATTCACAAATTCCTATTTGTTTAAAAAAGGTATAAATCAACTCACTTATAAAATTCCCAATCTCTATATAAGTTCTACCCAATTCACCATTACTATCTACATACTCTTTATATTCACTCTCTAGTATAGAAATTCCCTATATCCTATTTCTATTCACCTACTACATACTATCCCTATTTTATCTGTCTAGGTCTGACCATGTCACTACTGTCTACCTGACTACCTGGCTGGCTGTCCACCTACCGACCTGGCTAGCTATTAGTGACCTTAATAGAAGATTTTACTAAGCGGTAGTTTAGGAGGGGGGGTAGCTAGAGTATATACGTCTAATAAGTCGTCGTACATTTTTTTTTAGTGTGGTTTAGATAGTAATTTAATGTTCTAAAGAAAGTCTACGTGTCAGGGTGGGCAATAGAGTAGATTGTCCGCAAGGAGAGAAGGAGGACTCCTCGCGGTAGAACTAACTAAATAGCTACGGAACCTAGAATACCCCGCACTTGCAATAGTACTATTCACTTTCGCTTACCCCGCACTTACAAGCAATACCCCTTATTCACTTTCGCTTATACCCCGCACTTTACCCCTATTCACCTAAGCGACTACTAACATGTGTAAATCTATTTACTATAAAACTCGAAATCGAACCTTTATATAAGGCCCCCCCTTATACCTAAAATTGTACTACTTCGAGGTAGCGCGGGCAACTTGTAGTTCCTCGGAAGTAGGCTATAACTTATCGGGAAAAGAACGATAGAATAGAGCGCGAAATATATAGATCTTAAAAAGACGTTTTTAAGAGGTTCCTAGGTACTCTCGTCGTAACCTCGCTACTAAACAAGATACTAAAATTGGCCGTCTTAACGCCTAGAGTCGACGATTTTATCGATAGCCTAGAGCTCTTAACTACTGTTATTAAGTACTACTAGCATCGCTAGCGGATTAGACTAGCCAGGGAGTAGAGTACCTATTAAGGGACGTAACAAATTAGTATAAAAGACTAGGTAAATAGCTTTAAGTTCGACTAGTAAGTCTAGCTTATAAGCGTGCGAGTTAACCTTTTATAAAACGCGGAACGGGCTAATAAACTTAGCGTTAAACTTTAGAATAGGACGCGTAGATAGGATGTTCTTAGTACTTAATAGTACTAAATCGCCTACTCGATAGTCGGGGGCAGGAGTTCTCGAATTATTAGCTAAGGACTCTATAGAGTCCCGGGCAGCTAGTAGGTTAGTTCGAAGCAATTCGAGGATTTCTTACATTTTTTGTGCGAACTGCGTGCCAGCTAGCTCCTTTAGTAACAAGGAAGCTAGGTCTCTTAGTAGTAAAAAGCTTAGCCCAGGATGGTAACCGTAGTTCGCGAAGAAGGGGGACATTCTAGTAGAGCTATTAATAACATTCCTTATAGTAAACTCTACTAAAGGAAGATATTATACCTACTTCTTCTAAGCGAAGTCTAAATAAAGTTAAAGATATTTCGCTATAGACTTATTTATAATCTTAGTCTAGCTATCGGTTTTAGGATAGTAAGCTGTCGAGAGCTATACCTAAATTTATAGTATCTTATAGACAGTTTTCTAAAAGTTAGATGTAAATAAGGTTCCTCGATCGGAAACAATTAAACTAGAGAGTCTATAAAGCTTCTAAATCTCTCGGACAAAGATATAAGCTAAGTCGGCGGCAGTTATTATCGTCTTATAAGAAATAATATAGTAGTCTTTAGAAAGTCTGTTAGTTACTACTATTATCTAGTTAAAACCGTCTACTCGAGTAATAGGTCCTATAAAATCTATAGACAAGTCGGTCTAGCGCTAAAGTAGAAGTAGAAGTAGTTTTAGAGTACCCTAATAACAAAGCTAAGAGTACTTATTACAAGCGCAATTCTTACAAGCTTTATAAAACTGAGCTATATCGTAGTAAAGTTTTAGCTACTAATAATAGCGGGAAATTAACTTAAATAGCTTATTTTGTCGGAATCGTAGCTCTTTTAAAGTAGCCACACACGTAAACTAGTGTTAAGAACGTATAAGCGGTCCCGGAAGTATAACTAATTGTCGCGAATTACGTACTCCGATAGCGACACCTCTTTAGAGTGTAGAGTACGGTTAACACGATTTATTTTAGTAGATACTCGCTTCTAAAAGGGGTCGTTAGGATAACCCTCTTTAAGTATACGAGTAATCCTCTGTTTGTCAGATTCCTTAATCTTATTAAGCTAAATAGGTGACAGTCGTAAGACAGGGTCTAAATTCTATACCTTAAGTAGGGCCTAGTCTTAGTATTTTAGGCGAGGGCCGTCTAAGTTTTAGGGTAAATCTTAGGAGCGGCGAGTCAAAGAGTTAGGCTTAATAAGGTCTTTTACGGGGGCTACTTTAATAACAAAATCAAAAGAGGACAAGAACTCGCTCTAGCGTACTTAGCGACGAGTAAGATGCTTAGTAATTATAAAATACTTAAGATTTTAGTAGTCTGTAAGAACTAAAATAGGGTATTTAACGCTGGCCAGCTCGGCTCGCCAGGACTTAAAAGCTCGTATAATAGTAAGGAGCTCCTTGTCGTAGATCTCGTAGTTGTACTCGGCGGGGTTAAAGACCCTAGACATAAACGTAATAGGGTGTAAAACGCTATTAAAGTACTAAGAAAGTATTACAGCAGACATAAAATCCGAAGAGTCATATTCTAAGACTACTTCTTTAGTATAATCGAAGTGTCGAAGAATAGGGGCTAAAACAAAGGCTCGCTTAAGAGTCTAGAACGCGTGCTTACAATCCGAGTCCTAGGACTAGGACACACCTTACCGGGATAGGAAATTAAGAGGTTTAACAATATATAAGAAGTCTTTAATAAAGCGACGGTAAAAGTTTAAAAACCTAAGAAAAGCTTATAAGTCCTTAAGATTAGAAGGCGTCTGCTAACAAACAACTGTAGAGACTTTTTCTAGGTCTATTTATACTCCCTTAGTGTTGATTATTATGTCGAGGTATTTAACTTTTTGTACTTTAAAATCACACTTCTTTATATCTAAATTTAGTCCTGCGGCTTAAAGAGTATTAAGTACTTAGTAGACGTGCTAGCGATAGGATTAGAGGTTATTAGAATAGACTAGTACGTCGTCTATAAAAGTAGTATAAAAATATCTAGGAACAGACAAAGAACCTTGTTAATTCGGGCTTAGAAGGTAGCGGGCGTATTAGTAAGGCTAAAAGGTACGACAAGGGACTCGAATAAGCCGTATCTAGTATTAAAAGTAGTAAGCTATTTGTCTCCTTCCTTTATCCTAATACGATTAAATGCCGCGATGACGTCGAGCTTTATAAAGTATCGAGCCTTACTTAAGCGTTAAAGAGTCTCCTAAATTAGTAGAATAGGATACTAGTTCTTAATAGTAATATCGTTTAGAAGTCGGTAGTCTACGTAAAAGCGAAGGCCACCGCTAGGCTTCTTTATAAATAGAACTAGCGATACGGTAGGTAAAGTGCTTACGCGGATAAAGCCTTTGTCTAACTGTTCTTTAAGGTACTTTTATAAAACTAGAAGCTCTAGTTTAGACATGTTATATAGCTTGCTATAAGGTGGGGTCTTATTAGGCTTAAGTTTAATATAGAGATCGCAATCCCGGTGCGGAGGTAGGATATTAGCTGCGTCCCTGTCGAAAAGTGGTAAGTGACGGTGGTAGTATTATAGTAGTAGAGAAGTAGGATCGACTTCTACTTTCGGTCGTAAAGCGATTTCTACGTCTTCTATCGACATACTACGTAAATAGAGCTCTAAAGCTCTCTACTGTCGGGTTTAAGGGATATTTAGGTTAGGTAGGGGTAAGAAGGAATCCTTTTATAAAATACGCTCTATCTACTAAGGGCTATTAAGGTTATCGTATAGTCGAGTCTAACGGAATTCCTTAACTAAAGAGTCGTCTAAAACTACCCTAGACCTCTATAAATACTAATCAATTTTAAAGAGAGATAGAGAGAACACCTTAACTCTATAAGTCTTTATAAGCGTATAGAAAGCGGTAGCGCCTACTTTCCGCGGTAGTAGTGTCTTCTCTTCCCTTATACAAGTAACTTATATAGTATCTAATCTTTTTAGAATATAGTAAGCTTTATAAAAGCCCGAACAAAAGTCGATAACTCGTCCTACCTAGTCTACGTTCAGATTATAGAAAGCTAGCTAAGGTTACCCTAGAATAATATCGTAAGATACTAGCGTAGTAACGTAAAACCGCTACTAACGTTCAATATACTTACTAATAATTAAATCTAAAGTAACAGTATATATAATAGCACCTATAATAGAAGGTTGTCCGTCTATAATATAAAGACTTCGTAGCCGAGCGAGTAGTTTAAAAACAAATCTATTTTACTACGCGTAGGTAGAATTAATAAAGTGTTAAGCTAAGGTACTAGAGTCAAGCATATAGTAAGTAGTAGAAGTAATATATAGATTGTTAGTATTCGTAGAATCTTTATAAACAACCTTACAAGGGACTTCTATAACGTTTTTCTGCCTTTCTTCTAATATAGAGAGCCTTAGTGTCTTATTCCTTTTACGTCTCCGACAGCGACTATCGCTAGAGACTAAGCTTTTCCCGCCTTATTCTTTGCCTTTGCCTCTTTCGCTTTCTCTAATTTAGAACAGGGGGTCTTTAGATTATAGTTAGGAGAATCGTAGTAAAAGTACAAGTTATACTTAGTCTGGTATTCCTTTCGAGCCTTCTTCTCCTCTAGCGTAGTAGTACGCTTCTTGTCCTCGATATCCTTCTTTATCTAAATCACTTTACCGCTAAGCTTTAGAGCATCTAAATCTATAGGGTCGCCACTAGGTTCTATCGTAGAGATAGGAGGTAAAGTAGGCGGGAGAATAGATTGTCTACTAGTAGGTTTCTTATTAAGGAAATTCTCGCTAAAAACGCGGCGGCAGACGTAGTCGGCATCTCGTACAAGGGAGGCTAAATTCGTTAGATCGAGTCTATCGCTATAGAGGGGGTTCTATAAGACGCGATTAGTAACTCTCGAATCTAAGGCATTTTATAGTAGAGTGTAGGCTTCGTATCCTTAAGAATGTACTACTATATAGAGGGACAAAAAGTTAGCGAGGAAGTTACTAGTTCTTATATTACCTTATTAAAGTTTATAGAGCTTGTTAAAGGCGTCACTTCGTAAATAAGGATTACTAAAGGTGTTAGTTAGGGTAGTAAAGATGTCGTTAATAGACTGTAAAGCTAGGCCGAATTGTCCGAGTTCATTAATATAAGGGTTAATATACTTACGTGCTTTACCTTTAAGAGTGCTTAAAACGTAGTTTATACGGTCGGTCTTAGTAGTCTACTAATCCTAGTTCTATTAAAGCTTAATTCTCGCGCTAATAAGGTAGCTACGAAGGTTAGAAGGAGATTAAAGTGTACTACCGAATTTAATAGGATCTAGGTATACTAGCGAACGCGTAATAAGCACTTGTTAAGACGTATTTACTAGGGCGGGTTAAGCTCTAAGGGCGTTATTCTAGTTCTAAAGTACGACTAATTAATTGTAAAGTTATATATTCTCGTTCTAGAGTTTCTAAGTGTTAACTAATTAATTGTAAAGTTATATATTCTTATTCTAGAGTTTCTAAATGTCTTCCTTTACTTCTTGTTCGTCTTAAAGAGCCTCTACGTATCCTTGTCTTTCGCTCTCTAAGCTCTCGATAATACTCTTAAATATCTACTAGAAGGCCTAGGGGTTTTAGGTCGCGGCTTTAGAGAGCGCTCGCGGGTCGTTACAATAGTTATAAAGGTCGCTAGCCTCGAAGTAGTCTAGTTGAGGTAGTAGGTCAGCTATGTTAGAATACAATAACTATGTCGATCGTATTAATTCGTAGAAGGCGGACAATATGTCAGGGTAGGCAATAGAGTAGATTGTCTATAAGGAGAGAAGGAGGACTCCTCGCGGTAGAACTAACTAAATAGCTACGGAACCTAGAATACCCCGCACTTGCAATAGCACTATTTACTTTCGCTTACCCCGCACTTACAAGCAATACCCCTTATTCACTTTCGCTTATACCCCGCACTTTACCCCTATTCACCTAAGCGACTACTAACACGTGCAAATCTATTCACTATAAAACTCGAAATCGAACCTTCACACTACGACACCACACCGGACACTTACTTGAACTGACTATAAGCTACAGCGCAGCGCCGTAGAAAGACGCACTGACTATTATTTAATTTTTAATTTCTTATACTTTGATTCACTTGACAAATTCTTTTTCTTTTTTTTTTTTTTTCGGGAATTGTGATGGGATGGTGAGATAATCGGAAATTAATCGTCTGAATTATAATCTACTGTCGAAGTATTTCTTATCATCGTTTTCATTGTAATATTCATTCGTTATTCTCCATAGCTACAGTAGGTACGAGTTATCTTATCAGTGAAACAGCCAGAGAGAGTATCAAAGTATAAAATAAGTGTTAATTATAGTAGAGTTCTAAGCTTAGGGACTATTTAACCCTAGCCCCTCACAGACCATGTAAAACCTACTCGTGACCCATATGCCCTAGTCCTAATGACTCAGATGACTGACTCCTATGTGAAATGGAAACCCGAGAGGCGCCTGGGCACCTGATAACATTTTCTTTTGTGAGAGAATAAAGGTTTAGGAGTGAGAGCCTGAGAGGGAGGGATGGATGGTGAAATAATATTGGTACTATAGTATATGTAAAGAATCTTAGTATCTATATATATTGAGAAGAGTATATATAATGTTTAGACTAGGACTAGCTAACCTCATGTATTTTGAGAGAAGTAATGGAATGTAGGTGTTGGCGGTATTAGTTGATTTTCTATGGGGATCTCTGTTATATATTCTGGGAGGTAGAGTTGGAGGGAGGTTGGGAGTATAGATTGATGAAGTTTTTAAGTTGCGATATCGTCGTTGTTTCAAGACGAGATAGGGGTTTGGATTGGTGATAGATAGACTTGATTAGGTATTTGGATCTAGTTCAACTTAGAGATTTAATACTGATAGCTGAAAAGAGTGAAAGAGTGAAAGAGTAGTTGTGCTAAAGCTTGATATTCTTGTTGAAAGGTATGATCTCTCCGCGTCAAATTAAGCGAATAGAAATTGAGGAATTGAATTTATAATTCTTACTGTACTTGAAGATAGAGTGTGGCTTATAAAGAAAGTCTTGATTTGATCTCTAGGAAATCTAAGGGGAAGTTGATCTTTACCAGGGGAGTTAGGTACAGGATGTAGAGAGAGGTGGATTGATTGGCATACTATTGGAGGGATCCTTAACACAAGATTGGGAGAATATATTTTCCTGTGTCTTACGTGAAAAAGGAACTAGAAGACCAGTTGACGATGATGCTCTATGTCGTTGCTTTGTTCTTCTTGGCAGTAAGAGCCACAAAAATTGTATTTCAACTACTACTAGGTAGCCTGTCTGTACCTCCACACTCTAACCCTCAAACTTTCCACAAGACCAGCCCAAACCATAATTTTTCACCTGCACACGCACCTCCCAACATTTTCACTCTCGTACCCTAATCAAACTAATACAACAAAACTTCAACTATCTATCCGCACAATAAATACGCGCTGTCCCTGGCTTTTTGTCTCCTGGCGATGTACAAAAGATGGCACCACCCTTGGTACGAGAATAAACGGTGATTTCTTTCTTAAAAGTGTACGCCGGTTGTTCGAGGTTATTTTTGCAGCAGTAGGTGGCTTGGCCATTTGCTTCGCAGCCTCCATCACCAGCGGTCCCGGTATTACAGAATCTCGGGTATGTCTCGGCATTTGCGACAAAGGTGCCTAGGGCAAAGATGAAAGGTTCAAATCTCATAATGAACTGATGAGTATTAGGGCGTGGGGATGAGGAAAATTGTCGTGTAAAGTTTAACGGGCGTGGATCTGGATTTATTTTCAGCTTCAGGAGTCGCTCTTAAGGCTCTCCTTGAACTCAGGAGCGGATTGTAGAAACTTCGCCTGGAATGATAATGTGAGTGATTAAGGACAATGATTTCTCCAACTGCTAGACCTCTCAAGGAATCTATATACTGGAAATATCTACCCAGTAATACGAGGCACAGGGATCGCTAGCTAATTCCAAGACAAAACCAAAGTAAAAGAGCATATTCTCCCCCCCTTAATTAGAAGTTACAGGAGAGATTCGTTACGATAAAATGGTCTGGCGGGGATTCGCTAAGGATATAAACGAGGATATCCTTATATGAGTATCCTTGTAACGTGTTTCTCCTGTATTTCTAACAGCGTTATGCACCAAACTTTGTACTTCGTCCCAAGTGATTGGATGATACTTGTAACCTTAAAGGTACTTTGTAGTTAAATATGCCAGTTTAGACTCTAGAGCATACTTCAGGACTGAGTAGCACTGTGGAGCAATCAATAATATTCTCCGCCTGTTTTGAGAATGTGAAAGATACGTATTCAAGTTTTAGAGTTCCGGTATGCGACAGAATGATAACTTGAATCTTCGATACACCCATAATCGGGTTTCGTTCTTCCCATTTTACTCTGGCTTTTGTTCGTCTCCTTAACCCTTACTTACTCCGGCGAATCTTTCCTCTGACAGTATATACAATCTCTATATAAACTGTAGCTACAGATGAGTATTTTCGGAGTGAATATTGCTTTAATGTTCTCTTCTCCCTGTGAGCCAACAAGGAAAGGAGCGTGAAATTATAATTAGCATAGTCCTCTATGAAACTTTAATGGTAAACAGACGGGTAGGTAACCCGGTGAATTTGGGTATCTAGAGGTAGTTCCTGAACGATGCATATCACGTGACATATCAGGTCATAGCGCCACACACCCCACTGCTTGTTTACTTTCCAGTCTCGCCAGTTTCGGCCCCGTCCCGCCAACTTCCAGGTTCCTTCTCCATCGCATCGCAACCTTAACACGATTAACTTCGATAAGAAAACATCAAATCACGTCGCGAACCACTAAACTTCAATCCATTCAAACGAATCCCATTCGAAATCGATACACAAATACCATCGCGATATCCAAAAGTCCATCAGGCAGCAATGGCACCAACAGCAGTCCAATTCAAGGAGGCGCGAACTCCAACGCGCAGTCCCATCAAAACACAACGCGTCGCAAAAGGGCTCAACGAGAATCAGAAACGAGCAATTATTGAGAATCTTCAACTGGAAGGTACGGAACTTCATCCGTGGTCCGGCCTTTCAATTTACTAACAAATCAACAGTCACTGAACGCGCCAGGAAGCTTCGCGCACAATATGCCTTGCAGGCGCAAACTATGCGAGCGCGCCTTGAAATACGTATCAACCGTATTCCAGTCGCAATGAGAAATATGAAGATAGGGGATCTGGCCGCACAACATCTGGCTCTAAAGCAGAAGACCGCGGGTTCGCCAGCAAAGAATCGTGTTGATGATATTCTTGATAAGACACGAGTTAGCCCATCGCCACGCCCGAAGAAGCGCAAGAGGTATGATATACCACCATGGATGCGCAATCAATGCTAACTTGTCCAGTGATGAAATGTCAATCGACAAGGAGAACCAGGCAATCGAGTATCCAAAGAAGCGCGCGCGTGCACCTAACCCAGCAGGCCGCCCCAAATCCCGCGGCGAACAGGTTCAAGCATCTCAAGTCCTTTCTCCAAGATCAGCCAACTCCCGATCATATCAACGCGCACAAACTCGTATTGCAGCTCAATCAAAACCAGTACCCAGCCGACCAGTCTCACCACTTAAGCCAACAGCACCACCACCGTCAGGCGCAGCTGGAATTCTCACAAACATGGTTGAGAAAGCAAAGGCTACTCGAGGAGCAGCAGCAGTTCGCAAGGCAACCGCGCCAAAGAAGACAGAGGCCAAGAATGCCGATACCAAAAAGGCAGCTGAAGCAAAACCCGCTACTGGAACCATTAGAGGAAGAAAAACACCAGCACCTGGTGCAGCACCAGCTGCTCGCTCTACACGAGGAAGAGCTCGCAACGTCAGTGATTCTAGCGATACTAGCAATGGCACTGTTGTACGTAAGCCTGTCGCAGCAAAGAAAGAACCTGCCGTTAAGAGAACGGTCATGGGTACAATTAGGGGAATGGGAGTAGCCAAAAAGGCTGCACCAGCACCTGCAGCAAAGGCGGGTGGTACAGCTACACGAGTTTTGCGAAAGAGGAATTGATTGATTGACATTGCAGGTATTTGTTTATTGTTATTAATTTTGGAGGGTTTGCGTTTTTGATTTTTGGAGTTTGGAGGTGCACTAAACACGTTTCCCATGGGATATGGGATGGAGTTTGGGTTAGTACACCATTACTCACTGGGTACTTTGGGGAGTTTTGGGCTTTTTAGAATATTGTCAATACCCATTTCTTCGTGTAGAAGCCGAGCAATTGAATATAAGAGTTGACGAACATGACTTGTTCTTAACCATGATCGTTCTGACTTGGTGAAGAGTCCTCTAGAGGTACTATCTGGATCATTTGGATCAATGGAAAGTGCAGCATCATACATCGTCATGAGCTATTAGAAGAACTAAAACACGTTGATCCCAGCAGCTGGGATAGCTGGACAATATCTGTCGTGAGGGGTTGAAACTACTATATGAATGTTTCTCAATGCTGAGAGCTCTACTCAGCTACTGTTACCAAGTTTATGTCAAGCGAAGTTATTGAAAGTGATGAATTTGCAGGGTGAGACCGTTCTACTGTTTACATGTTTCCACTAAATACTCCTCAAAAAAAGAGAGAAAACACCTCCAACGATGGATAATTTGAACTGCTTTCCCACCTATTGGGTCTGGATACTATATACTAATACTCATATCCCTGTAGCGATTCTGTTACTTCACTGGAGAAGAACTGGATACCATTTGACTATTTAGTAGTTGTGTTCTCAAACGTTTATATTCTTCTGCGGTCTGGTAATTGCGGCTAATTGGTCTTGTAGCGCTCGTGGGATTGCAGAGACTTGGGAGGTAGGCGAGTTTGGATTTGATACTGTATGGACTTTGTTTTTCTTTGGATTTGGAACTTGGTGGTTATCTGGGCATGACGTCCATGTTTGTTTGTGAGTTGGGGATGTTTTGGTTGAGCTGAGTTGAGGTCAGAGATGACTTGCAAAGATTGGATGTTCTTTACAGAGAGAGGCTTTCTCGTTGATCGTAATAATACTACAATAATGGTTTTAGAGAGTAGAACTCCAATACCATTCTCGGAATTTATGTCTTTGCTTTGAAGTATTCAAAAAATATGACAAGCTTCTTCCCGGTGGTGAACAAAAAGAACTTGAATTTAGAACACAGAAATTGCTGCAAAGAACCATCACATTTTGAAATATCTCACTTAGCCAGAAAAATAAAGTTCGCTGGCTTTGCAAAGAACGGAAAAGAAAAGAATTCGATTACCCTGGTATTTCATTCATTTCCATGTCCGCTGGTCTACATGCCGAAAAAAAGGAGATATCAATACCCAACAACTCAACCCGCCAAAACCAACTAACCCCCCGCCCCCGTGTCCTTCTTCTTCTTCTTATCCTCCACCAACTCAATATTGTCCTCAGGAATCAAAGGATATTTCTCCAACAAAAACTCCTCAATTTCCTCACTCACATCACCCTGCACCACAATCTCTTCTCCTCCACTCGCCACCTTCGACACACTACTCCCCGTCGCGAACTTCTTTCCGAATTCCTTGGACACCTTCTTGTTTTCTAATCCGAAGGCTTCGAGGCCTGAGACGGAAGTAACGTATTTTCGCTTGTTGCGCTCGATACGTTTTATAATTACCTTGGAGGCGGAGATTGTTTGGGCTTGTTTTGCTTCGAGGGCTTCGGCTTTGAGGGCTTTCTTGTGGGCGTCCTTTTCGGCGCGTTTGCGGGCGTCGACGGAGAGGGTTGAGGTTGCTGCTGCGAGGGCGTCTGTATGGTATATATTAGGAGGGACCTAAAAGGTAATTGAAGAAGAGATCTTGAAGAGAACTTGCCTTCAGACCATAATCTCTCGTACATATCGTCGTCTGTCTTCTCGAGCCATTCTTGACATTTCTTTACGGTGCCACCGAATTCACAGTACTATTTCCTCCCAATCAGTACTGGTCACTACCATATATAACTTCTCTTTCTATCCCCCTTGGATTGGACGTTAGTTTGGCATACCTCTGGTGGTAACGAGCATACTGCGCAAAGCAAACAAGTTACAAGTTAGCAAGACTCGATGGCGGGGTCATTCCTCCAGTCATGGAGAGTAAAGTGGACATACCTCCACAATATGTGACAATTCTGGATTGTGGCTCTGTTGGCGCATCTGGAGCTGCGGTATCTCCCATCTTTGCTACGTATTTTGTGGTTGGTTTTGGGAGAGAAGTTGGGGGTGCACTTGTATGAGGTCGATGGAGGGGAGTTGATGGCGGGGCAAAATGGCGCCAAGGATTTTGTGCAGGAAATCTTGCCCCTGGTTTCCCTCAGCCAAGCGAATGTCTACAACTGACATATCTCTTTTCACTTATTACTTGTACATATGAACTTGAATAGAAGAGGGGTTTCAGACTTGATATCAGATCAAAAGAAGGAAGTGAGAGTTGCTTTATCAAGTAGTACTTGGGAGTCTCGACAATCTGGCAAATCCATTTCAGCTCCTCTCTCTCACCACTAAGATTATACGAGTACACGTTAATGTAAGCTTCCTCTGCTCAAATGATAGCAAAGCTATTTGCTACTAACTCTGCATTTCTTGTCTTTACTATAGTGGCATTTCACGAATACAACGCACATATTTACTTGATATCAATCAATCGTGGTGCTGGTCAAGAAGCCTTGGAAATAGAAACTCACATTCCAACTTCATATTTGGGTTGTAAAGAGCAATGGACAAAAGCAAGGAATGGATAGAGAGGCAAAAATATAAAAGAAGGGGGGAATCCAGCCGATATACTGTACAAGATACAAAAAGGCAGTTGCGTATGTCTAGAGTGATAATTGTGCATATAAATTTAAGACTCGAAACAAAAAAACGTGCATGTGAATGGGTCCACGGGTTGTATTGGCGATACAACTTTCTCTCTCTTTATGTTCTGGCGTTTGCCCCGATGACTGCGGCCTTCAGCAAGTCATGGGCGCTTTGACCACCAGAGCTTCGCATGCGCAGCTACCTGGAATATAGATTCGCAACAACAACCTTGAACTTTACAAGCTCACCAAACTCAACATCCGTACATCCAATCCACACTTCATTCAATCTCTCCCGAATCTTTACCTACCTTAACTCCCAATAAATCCTCTTCACGAGGCACCGCAAACAAGATGGGTCTCGAAGCAGTAATGATAGTAGTGGACAACAGCGAAAGCAGTCGAAACGGAGACTACACACCCACACGATTTGAAGCCCAATCCGATGCCGTATCCCTCATCTTTTCTGCAATCACACAAGGCAATCCCGAATCATCGGTAGGGCTGATGAGCATGGGAGGCAAGGGTCCGGAGGTTCTCGTCACTTTGACAACAGATCATGGAAAGATATTGGAGGGATTACATCGCACGAAGACGAAGATTAGAGGGGAGAGTCATTTGGCTACGGGTATTCAGATCGCAGGTGTGAGTATTTTCTCTAACTTGAGTAAGAATGTTGTCATGCAAGAAGTTGTATTGATTTATTGCAGTTGGCACTCAAACATCGACAAAACAAAGCACAGAAGCAGCGAATCATCGTCTTTACCTGTAGCGCTATACCCGAGGACGACAAAACTCTCAAGAACTTGGCCAAGAAAATGAAGAAGATTGGAGTAAACATCGACTTTGTGGCATTTGGAGAGTTGGACGACGGTACAACCAAGAAGTTAACTCTTTTCCACGAGACTGTCAAGAGTAGTGAGGGATCACATTTGGCAATTATCCCACCCGGACCTGGACTTTTGAGCGATCAACTGGTTACGAGCCCTATACTGAATGGTGATGGCTCTGCTGCACCGGGTGGAATGGGAGGTGCCGCTGAAGGCGGTGACTCTGGCGCTTTTGAGTTTGGCATCGATCCAAGTGTGGACCCAGAATTGGCTCTCGCATTACGTATGTCGATGGAGGAAGAAAAGGCGAGAGTTGAGAAACAGAATAAGGATAAGGCAGAAGCAGAGGCCAAGGCTGCATTACCGGAAATCAAGGAAGAAGACGAGGCTTCACAACCTTTATTGAATAAGGATGGAGAAGCTAGTGGATCGAAGGATAAGGATGGTGATGACAAAATGGACACTGCGTAGATGGAGGGGGTATTGCATTGCGTATGGCGTTGGGATGTACCAATAGATATTGCCATGATGAAGTCATGGGCTAAGGACTTGATTCTAATATGAGACCTTGTGCTCTGAAGTCATTGCTTCTGTCTAGTTCTTCTACTTACTTCTTGCTGTAAATGCAATCCCCGATCCCTCCTGGATGCTTTCCCCGCCATATCTGGACATGCCCACCCTCCAGATTATGATACCTCAATATCTTCTTGCCTCTCATCCGCTATGTTCTTGGTGTCGGAGTGGTCACCAAGCCGCTTCAGCCTATTGCCGGCCCTGTCACTGATCAAAGAGCTGGTTATCTCTTGATTCCCATAGTTCGGCCCACAATGCCCAACTCTAATATTTCTTTTAGGCCGTTCAATCATCAATCATTTCCCCATCTCCTCTTCACCGACTATTTACCGCCCTAATCTCCCTCACGAGTCTTCTCTCCCACCCCTCGCATCTAACCGGCATCTCCAAGCTATAGAACGGATTCTTCATCACATAGTCCGCATACAGGCCATATATCATGCCCATAATCTTCTCGATATTCGGCTGTTGCGGTTCCGTAAATAGCAGGAATTTTGTCCCCGTGAGGGTTTGGAAGCATTGGAGACGGAAGTTCTCGGTTTCCATGACTTCGATACCGGAGGGTGGGGGTGGGCGGCTGCTTGCTGAGAGGGAATCGGTGGGGAGGAGGGGATTGAGGCGTGTTGAGATTGCGTGGATGCTGTGATGTGTTAATGGGAGGGGAATGGGAGGAGGGGGAAAGGGTAGGTAGGTACCCGTGGAAGGTCCCAGCGAGGACCAGGTAGTCGTTGATGCTTAGTTTGTTGAGACCTTCTGCGAAATCGCGTTGGTAGACTAGACCTCCGGCTTTGTTGATGATTATTAGGGCGTAGACAACCCTATTGTTTGAGTGTGATTAGTCTTTGTCCGTTGCTATGTTCTGAGGATGGGAACGTACATCTTATCGTTGAGCTAGGATTTTGCGACAGAGTGTATTATTTGTTAGCCTGGAGCTGGAGGTGCGAGAAATAAAGCAGTTGGCTTTCTTAGAGTGACAATTAGGAAATTGTTGTGGATGTGAGAATGCTAGGCGCATGTGTTGTGTGAATTGTAGTAGGTGGTAGATTTCCCCAGATTTTGACAAGGCTGTATGTACAGTAGGGGAGGAGCTTCAAAGCTTCCTTTCTTTCACGCGACAACCCCACCACAATTCTTCCTCCTTCACCCACAAGACAACAGACCACCACCAGACTATAACCACACAATTCTTGCGCCCTTCTTCCAAGAGTCCAATCAAAGCCACGCAACTACTCTCTCTATTCTCGTCCTAAATCCCGCGCAAAACTATGGCTACCCCAGCACCCACCTCCCGATCGCGCGAGGCGCCCCAAGGTGACGAGGAAGCTGCGAGCGAGTTACGATTGGGGGAGTTTCAGCATGCGGATACCTTGACACATAGCGAGGCTGCACTGGTTATTAATGCGCTAGTTATGAAGAGAAAGGCGGATAGAAAGAACGTTAATGAGACTGAGTAAGTTTTACGGTTGCTTTGACATTTGTCTCTGGGATTACAGGGCAGAAGGTGGCGTGGAAGATTATGAGATGATATGGGCTTTAAAAAAAATCGAATACAAAATTATGGATTGGGCTATTATTAGCACATAGAGAGGCAAATGTTGTTGATATTTGGTGGTCTGGTCATTTCTTGGACGCAAGAGGGTTGAAAGCTGGCTAGATAAAGCGCGTTTGTTTGCGGCTCTCCGTCTCGTGACAGTTCTCTTGCTACCCTCCATTTCGAAATTAAATCACTTTCGGAAACCGTTTACTAATTTTCCCTTCTGATATAGAATCCTCCAAAAGACCACACAATACCTAGAGCACTTTGCCCGTTTCCGAAAAAAGGAAAACGTCGAAGCCGTTGAAAGATTGTTGTCTGCAAAGGATAATAAGTTAGCCAAGTTCGAACGAGCACAATTAGGTAATTTTGCTCTTGCTCTTCTACAAGTCGAGCCTTTTCAAAAATGCCCCTCTACAAGAGGTAAATATTCTAACATTCTGGGAAATAGGGTCGTTATGTTGCGATACCGCCGAGGAAGCAAAAACTCTTATTCCAAGTCTCCAGGATAAGATCAGTGACGAAGAATTGCAAGAGCTGTTGGATGAGATTACCAAGTTGATGGGTTACGGGAACTAGAAAATGGGAGATAGAACCTTGGCGGAGGTTCTTTGTTTTACGAGCTGGGGAAAAGGTGGCTGGTGCTAAAATGTATGAGATTTCATGGCAGTACATTGCTCTATGTTTTCCATCACATTATCCTCATCCATCTTTCTCAAATAGTACCAGCCAGGTCAGATATCTTCTGAATCGACGATCCCGAAAGCACAAATTGGAAAATGGAGAAAAGAAAGAAAAAGCAATGGCAAGGCGTTGGCGGATATTTATGCATTTTCACGGCAGTTGGGCAATATTTGTTTTTCGGGGTGTTTAGAGGAGTTTGTGGGCAAGCGATCGGTTTGCTACTAATTGATATTACTGTACCGATAGTAGATGACCATTGAATATTCTGCCGGAGTCTATATCTCTGGGAAATCATCAGTCAATTCAGTTATCTCTGTGGCAATTTTGTTCCTATATATATTGGCTCTGTCTTCCCCTTCCCTACTCTTAATCATGTTAGCCATTGGGCTGTGATAATTTGCGGGCGTTGATGTTGATATCTATCAAACGCGGGGCTGAGGGACAACTCATATGATAAGAGTCAAGTGACTCTTTTGGTCTGTAAGAGCCAAAATGGTACCGATATTTCAAAGGGCATATTGAGGAAGGGTGGCTGAGAGTTCCTGAACTTTCCGAACTGTTCCATTGCTGCTTTTAGAGTATCGTACTGTATCTCACTGGTCACACCAAAAAACACTGCCACACCGTCCTTCCCATATCTTCAACTTCATCACTCCATCGTCTACATCAAAGGTAACTAAGAATGTCATTCGGGTTTTCAGCAGGCGATTTCATCGCAGCAGCAACTCTGATCAAGGACATAATATCAGCAATCAGAGGAAACTCAAGACAGGAACACCTCGCTCTCGAGCTAGAATTATATGCCCTCCAACGAGCCTTATCTGAAATCGAGATTCTCAAGCCAGCTGAAGGGAAAGAGAATGCCGTCAATGCTGTGAAAACTGCGGCTTTGATGTGTCAATATCCTTTAAACGACTTTTTGTCTAGGTTGAAAAGGTATGAAGAGTTCTTGGAGCCACCGACATCGGGTTTAGATGTGCACATGCTCAGGCGATTGGGAAAGAGTGTGAAATGGAAATTCGACATGGGAGATGAGGTCTTGAAATTACGAGCCTATATCTCGGGTCATGTGGGCAGTCTCAATATGCGGTTGACAACGTTGGGGTTGGATATTACAGCTGCTGCTATGGTTGTAGCTTCAAGGAGAGATGATGAGATGCAAGCAGGCATGAGACGTCAAATTGAAATGTTAGATGGGAACACCCAGAAGGTGGAAAGTCTCTATCAGATCATCTCCGGGAATTTGATCCCTCAGCTACAGTCTTTGACAAGTTTGGTGGGAAAGGTTTGGAATTCAAATATGCAGATTATGGCTTACATCACGAATATTCAGAATGGGACAACAAGTATAGATATACGGCATACATTTTTTCAAGAGCCAGTGAAGCTAGAGGATGCATTTGGCCGCCCTATGCCTATTCCACTCGAGTATGAATGGAGTGTACGCCACTACTCCTCTTTTCATTTGTGAGGCTAATAACTTCTGTAGACAGTCCATGCAATCATACAAGATCGGTTTAGGTCTGGTCCAGGACACGACAAAGTTTCTGCTGGCGAGTACGAACTCTTTTGTACGGAAGATAGATCTAAAGCAATACTTGAAGAAAGTTTCTCGCTCCTGAGCCCAGGAACGAGTATCACAATGGCGATAATTATTGGAATGTATCACCAGGGCCCGAAGGATATTTGCCCCAGACCGGGCTGCCCTTCGAAGAGTCTAAATCCAAGTAAGAACGGGGGTATGTTATGGTAAGGGTGTTTCCAAAGAACTCAATGCTTTTATAAATTGGTGCGACTCCTACTGATATAATACATAGTAATGGATGTAAAATCTGGTTTGGCTCGTCACATAAGATTTTACCCAGGCCAATTCGTTTCTTCAATCCTAAAGACACAGACGCCAATGCTGATGAAACCAAACTCCGAAACCGCAGAAACAGCCTGGAAAGGTTCCAAAGAGACATATTCAAGGACATGAGGGAGGACCGAAAGTGGTATAAGAATATTAGTGTGGACCTCACCGACATTTCGACAGCTTTTGATGCACTCGACAGACAATGGCAACTTGCCAGCAGGAAAGCCTCCGAGAATTCAATCCGAGTAAGAAATCGTGAACCACCCCATAAATTCTTTAAGGGAGTTCAAGAATTCAAAGATAAACGGAACGACAGTCAGTTAGCACGGAACAGTCAAGACCCACTTGCTTCACGTCAGATTATAGACCTCTGGAAAGCAGCCGATCAACTTATATTTGAGGAATTAGGTGTATCCGAAGATGGTCATCCCACCTTCGACGAGGACTCAACGTTGGCAAAACTGGGAGTGGACTGTTTGGTGCAGCTAGCGATTCTGTCTCGTCTCCGTGCAAATCTTGATAGAGAAATCGTGGGCTTTTCGAAGGACATGACTGTGAAAGAACTTCGAGCTCTCTTTGCACCAAAGAGGGAAGGAGACTCATTTTATTCGATCAAACAATCGACAGCGACTGTTTATTCGACTAGCTCTTCCATAGCAGATGAGATATGGCTTCAATTGCTTAAAATCATCTGCGAAGAACTTGGTATCAGCCAAGAGGAGCTGAAAAGCTTCACGGGGTCATTCCAAGAGCTGGGTTTGGATTCTCTTATGGGACTCGTCATCTGCGCATGTTTTCGAGAGGAGTTCCCGGAGTTGTGTTTTCCGTCCACATGTTTTGTTGACTTTGATAACCTCGAGGCTCTGCAAACTTTTGTGTATGACAATGATTTCAGAATTTCGGAGCAGAGTGTGGGAAAAGGGAATTTGAATCAACTAGCAACTGCTAATTAGCTGGATAATAGAGAAATGGCAAAGAACAAGGAGTGAATTACATTTTGGAGTACTAGAACTACGAAAATAAGGAGTTTGCGAAGCTCTTCTGTCTCCTGCTTATCCGTCCATCTCTACCCGATTTCTTTAACTGTTTCCAACGTGGTTTCAGCATCTTTCATTATATCCATTGTCTTTCATAGAGCTTCAAAGGTACTGTAAGAGCAGACTTTTAAAGTGCCACAGCATGAACACCGTCATCGAGAAGTCCTTCCGCAAATGGGGCAATCAAACCTGACGGAAAGGTTCAACGGTTCTTGATCAATCATACTGACATTCCAGGATGTTCTGGATTTGGGTTATCACGGCCATTGTCTGGGCAAAAAAGGTGGACTATATTGAAGTTGAGGTTCGTGTCCTCGTAGGTTGATCCGTAGGGGTCTTCGTTAATGTTTTTGCTAGTACCATGAGTAGACTAGAGGCTCGGGCATGTCCAATGGAATGAATACTCGAGAATTAAATTTATAGCATTTTGGAGTTAATGACATAACGTTGCTGTATTGTTAATAAGGACCAATCAGATTTGTATCCTTCGAACCTTCCTTCTAGAATATGTCTACTCTCATAAAAGATTTAATAGGTATATTAAATACAACATCAAATGAGTGGCAGGGTTTGTAGGTAGAGTCTACATTGTTTGATCATTAGCTACACATGCTGTCCCAAATTTGCCTGTTTCAAAAAAGAACACAAAACAAACGTAACAGGAAACTAAGCGAAGCACACGGTCTGATCTTTTCCAACGCTAAATTATTTATCCATATCCGAACCCTGAAGAACGTCTGATCCGCAGAGTTATGTATTCAGCGATGAAGAAATTCCGCCTAGACGTTCCTCTTATCCAGACTCATGCCTGTTTCTTGTTCGTGTCATTCTCAGACTTTGCCGCCTTGGAAGCCTCCTTCTTTAGGAGAACACCAGTTATAGTGACGGTAGCCGAACTATCTCCAGCAGTCATCTGACTAGAGGAGGTGGACTTCTTTTTCTTGTTTGGGCTGAATGACGATGGTAGAGCGCCAGTCCTGGCCACAGAGAGCGAGATGTCACCTGGCTTTAGGTTGTCATAAGACGGGGTAGTTGGTTTCTTTGGTTGTTGGGAGTTCTTTTCGTTCATCTTGGATGTATGAAGTGCCGGATCTATGGAGGCAGGTAATACTGAGTTTGTAGGCTAAGATGCTTGAGAGAATATGTGTCTGGATGTTGTTCCTTCTGAAAAGTCCCTGGGGATGGGAGGGGGCTTGTTAATTTATAGTGTTCGTTAGCAACGTGGCGTTCAGAATGACCTTGTTGTCACTCACCTATCTAAGGTACCCATCAAGGTATTGAAAGGTTATACTGACAATCAGCACAGAAAGGGGCGTTAATATATATTGGGACCACAAGCAGGAGTTTAGGTATGGTAATACATTCCCTCCCAGTTTATGTGCTTGACAATAACTGTTCACCTTATCATCCCTCTTTACCTCAAACCTCTTCAGATAGTCCAACTTGAGGATAGTGATTGTCGTTGCACCGGAAATAATCAGCCTTTTTAGCCATTATATATAGTCTTGCGATATGCCATATTCATTTGTACATGTCTTGGTAGTACAGTTTCAGCTACTGCACTGTGTGGGGGGGGAAACCACGTGACCTGCGGGTATATCTACACCTGCAGACCTGTAGCCAGAATCACTTAGAACCTCATACGGCTACAATACAAGAATATTGTCTTGACTTTGATAGTCAACCAACATATGGGCTATTGAATGATACCTTGGGCTTGTTATAAATTGAATCAGGATTCCTTTCCCATGTCCCTTGTCCATTAAAATCTGTGTCACAATCACTTCCTGAAACGACGTTATTGGTTATAAGGGACGTGTTTTGAATAAGTCAATTATTGAAAAATGTTTGAGGTTTACCATTAATATTGTTATTTGCTATTGAAGTTCGATTAATTTGATCTTCTGGGAACATACCTAGGTACTAATGCCTCTGCTAATACTTCCTCTTAGATGCTTTCTGATGTCTCAGAGTCTCTGGATTTGCTACCTAACATATACTTCCATCGACTGCTATCAAATAAAGCTGATCCAAATTGTCGAAAGATGTTGAGTTCCCGTAGCAGCAATGTATAGCTCGCAGCGCAACAGCAGAGAATGCTAGTAGCTTGTTGGGAAATATTCCAGGCAACATACTCTACGATCGGCCGAGGAGTTAGTATAGAATTTTAGAGATGAAAAGCCGAGAAACCAGATACAGGTTAGCAAAGTCAAACAATTACTGTTCAGTTCAACAAGACCTCCAGACCTCCAGATACGATATTATACAGTGTTACAGCTCTCGTCCGCAAGGCAGAAGTTCCCGTAGGTTCCCTGAGGGAAAGCCCTCGTTTTTACAACCTCTTCACGCTGAGGGTGGGTTTCGCAATCGTCGTAAAGCTACAACGATTATAACATCAGGAGGAGGTTCCTCCATTGCAAAAGTTTGCGGTGGTACCAACTTTTACAATGGTAGTAACGGAATCTAAAATGAGGGTTTTCCCTTAACATTCCAACCTAAAAGTTCTACTGTTGAGGAGCCATCTACGGAAAAAGGTCGTTTCCAACGAGGAAAAGGTTCGCCGCACGAAAATTTTGAATCCGAGGGGGGGGGTTTATAGTCGACGCTAGTCCCTTTTCGGCCGGCTACGTGCGTTATGTCGAGGAGTAGCTCCTTCCCTCTCAACCTAAACGTGGACACGGCCTTGTCTTAACCTCGACTTGCCTCGCTTCAAGAGGGAAAGAACGACCTCGCGACAATGTCCCGACTACGTCGCACTTCATCGTCCTAGTCGCACCTTCCACTTCGTTCGAAGTTCTCTTTCTCAAATTTCAATTGTGTCTCGGGAGGTCTCGACCCTTCGATGATGCACTTCCAATTCCCTCGCGGCATTGGTGTTCAACTCTCGCGTACGAAATTCAGCCACGATAGTTGATCAACCAGCACCTTGATCTTTATGGTGGCTAACATAGACAATTATTGTTTTGTTGTACATTAATAGGTAGGTGCTTGGTTGTCATCGAATGGCCTTCTCCACCTTCTCCTTTCTATCATTTCATTGGAAGGTCACCATTCTGTTTTCGCCTCTTAGGTCTCTGGCATCTGCCTTCTCCTTTCTATCATTTCATTGGAAGGTCACCATTCTGTTTTCGCCTCTTAGGTCTCTGGCATCTGGCTTTTTCGTACTTCAAGAAGATTATTGCAAATGTGTTCTCCTTTGGTTCTTAATTCTGATTCCATCTTTGGTCTTCACTCTCCACCCGTGGCTCGCTTTCTCGAGAGGTTCCTCCCATACCTAAATAGACCCTCGGATCTCTTGTAATTCTGCTGTGATTTAGTAGTGTGAAGATTTAGAAGATCCATCAAAATAAATAAACAGCGAATGAGAAAGATCGGGAGGGTAAGTAATATTGCAGCATCCTCCTTTTCTTTCCAAGTTGTCTACTCATACAAACACTTCAAGTCAACAGCATTCAGCTATTCCGAAAATCTCTACTTTTTTGTTCCAGATCATTCTTTCTCGTCATATACATTTAGTTGCACAAACTAGAAGTGTTCCCTAGTCCAATCTACCAGAAAGATTTTAATCGAAATTAGGACACTTAAGACTATTCACTTTAATATAATAGGTACCTGATGCAAAGGGTTTCGGGTCCAGTCGTAGATTCCTCCCATTCTCATGAATGTAGAAACTATTCTAACCTTCAATCAGGGTATTTGGGACGGGAAAATGGGGTTTTTGAGGAAGATCTCTGAGTAGACCCAAAGTTTTAAGGTGTAACCGTGATTCAGGGGTGGTCTCGCTTATATTTAAGGGGGGATGAAGGTCAATAAAGAATTATCTAACTCAAGAGGAAATTCACGTTCATGGGTATACATAAAAATGGAGACAAAAGTTCCGTCTCTTTCAGGTTCGTTTGTTGCGACAAAAGTGAAGACTATTAAAGTGAAGACTATTAAAGTGAAGTCTGTAATAAAGTGAAGAAGTGAAGAAGTGAAGAATTTACTTTAGACAGACTTCACTTTAGACAGACCTCACTTTTGACAAGCTTCACTTTTAACAAGCTTCACTTTAGACTTCACTTTAGACAGACTTCACTTTTGACAAGCTTCACTTTAGACAGACTTCACTTACTTACAAACTACCACACTTCCGACAAGCTTCACTTTACTATACGCTTTACTTTCTATAGGCTTCACTTTATTATAAACCTCACTTTCGACAGACTTCACTTTATTTCCTTTGACAAACTTCACTTTACTACAAACTTCACCTTTGACAAACCTCACTTCCCTCGAGTCTTCACTTATTTCTTCTTTACCTTTAACAAACTTCACTTCACTTTATTATATTCTTCACTTCTAACAAACTTCACTTCTTTACTTCTTCACTTTTAACAAACTTCACTTCTTGTGGAAAGTGATAATTGGGTGGAGTGAAGAAGTAAAGAAGTGAAGAAGTGGTAGAAGTGAAGAAGTGGTAGAAGTGGTGAAGTGGGAGAAGTGAAGAAGTGAAGAAGTGAAGAAGTGAAGAAGTAAAGAAGTGAAGAAGTAAAGAAGTGAAGAAGTGAAAAAGTGAAGAAGTGAAGAAGTGAAGAAGTGAAGAAGTGAAGAAGTGAAGAAGTGAAGAAGTGAAGATAGACGATAAGTGGGTATAGGCTATAAGTGAAGATAGGCAAGAAGTGAAACATACGAGAAGTGAGTATATACGAGAAGTGAGGACAAGCTAGAAGTGAGGACAAGAAGTGAGTATAGGTAAAAAGTGAGTATAGGCGAGAAGTGAAGACAAGCAATACGTTATACCAAGCTTAACCCTACAATAACGAATTCAACTCCGAACTACATTTCAGAATATCTATAAGGTAAAAGCCGCCGGATCTTTTCATAGACTAGGTCAATCTCAAAGCATTTGCAACCTTCCCTAAGCTGTTTATCTATAAATAACATCTTACTCGCTGGTTATCTTTATTCCTGGTATCACCAGATACTTTTACGTCAACGAGTTCTACCGGAATTTATACTTCGGCACTGTTCAAGCTACCCGAAGATCTCTTGCAGGATCTCTCACACCGTCGGGAGATCCGGGAAGTGACGAAAATGCATACGCGGGAAATTTGAACCGTCGAATAATCATAGGTCAAGAGCTGGATGAAGATGAAAAAAAGCCGTAGAATTAGCACGATCCGAGGTTGGAGAGTCGTTTTATACCAAGCCTTTTAAGAGTATCAGACCGTATCTAGATCAGCCTAGAGCTTTGACTGGGAATGTCAAATTTTCGAATACTCGTAGCAAAAGCTTAGTTCTCCATCAGCGGCTGAGTTGACAGTCTAGTCCTCCGTGATTGCTGCATTCATTGAAGGAATTGAAGAGGATGATCTACGAGCAGCACTCCTTAGACAGGGAGCGCTGACCTACGAGTCAATGTAGAGAGCCCTTGAGATGGTGGAAGACGCAGCTGTTACCCTTGCCAGCAGCGTAGGAACGAGAAAAAGGAGACAGAGCGTCTAGCATAAGTGAAGACAGATTTTCACGAAATGAAATGAAATGAAATCGACAGCAGAACAAATATCGACAGTAAACAAAAATTTTCACACTACGTTCATTTGTCCTTTCAATAAGACTCTATAGCAACCAGTAACAGCGTTAACTTTATTACGTTTTAGCAGTCGTACAGAAAGAAAATAGAAACTGGTCTCGTGGGGATAAAGCAGACACAAGCGGGGACAATCAATTCCACGAAGAAAATGGGAATCGCGTATGTTCTAGGTAGAACCACCGAGGATAGTTCGCTTTATTGCTATGCTTGGTCAGATGATTCGTATGATTTTGGTTAGTCTGTGTGTGTTATGGGTTCTAAGCATCAGGCAGAATATATATTATGTTATAGAAAATTAGAAATGTAGCATTTCCTGTGGAAAAATTACAAGCAGGACTTTACAAAAGAAACCTCGTATAATACCACCCACCTTCCACCTAAAAAAACGAACCATTAAACAACATAAAACACAAGTATACCAACTACCACTAATCAATTCTCACGCCTTCTCACGTAGATAATTTCCAACCCAACTCAAAGTTTAAATTTGAGGGGACGTGGTGGTGGGGCTGTCTTGTATTTATTACAGTAATTTATTACAGTAATTTACCACGTTACATGGGATTGCTATACTTTACAGCCCCACAAGCATTACAAGCCTTATAAGCCTCATAAGCCTTACTTCTTAGCCAGATGTTAGATGATAGATGATAGATGATAGATGATAGATGATAGATGATAGATGATAGAGGTAGAACTGCTTTCTAAGATGAGGGGAGAGGGTTTCTTTGAGAATAGGTATTCTGGGGGAATTTCTGATGATACTTTACTGTACTTAATAGAGACTTTGTTGATGACAGACAGGTGCTGATGAGGAATACTGAGGGGGAGTTGGTGGGGATTTTGTTATAGAATGGTATGCAAGAAAATCTATTGAACGCAGGAATCGTAGGTTTGAAAGTGACGGCGAAAGAAAAACAATAGTGACAGTCTTTTTTTCTTCAACAGATATAAGATCAAACAACATAAAAATTGATACAGTAAATTTGCATGGTATCATCAAACATCTCTCTCCTCATAAAATGCCACAAAAAAAGCCACCAGTATACGAACCCACAAAGCCAAAATCCAAACTGAAACTCATGAGGAGAAACCATTCCATTGTCTCCACCATCATATCATCTAGTACTACAAAAAACCACATTGCCCTCCCATTAAAACATAAACATCTTGATACATAAATCATGACTCAAAATTCCCCCCCCCCTTCCAACATCTACTCGCTCGCCAAAGAAACCAACTCCCAAAAATGATGTGATCATTAATCATCAAACTCCCAAGAAATGAAAAACAAACCCCCCCCCCCCCCC